>JANIPN010000002.1:55546521-55561152 GCA_027478595.1 Erythroxylum anguifugum
TAAATAAGCCACTTGTTACAAGATAATAATAAGAAAATAATTTATAAAATTAATAAATCCAATTGCATGCATTAATGCCCTTTCTAATGACTAACTTTTAATAAAAGAGGGAATAATACAACTCCCTAAATCATCGATTGACTAGAACAATTTGTCTTTAAAGAAGTGGGAACCCTCCGTACTTAAGGTGACTACCAATGCTTCATCAGTATTTTCCTTGTTTGATTCCTCCATCAGTTTTCCCCAACCACCTTTGTCCATTCTTCTTCTTCTTCTTCTTGAACAAAGGTTTCGTACTTGTCTTCTTTAATTTCCTCCTGCCACTCCTCTACTTCCTCTTCTTGGATAGAGATCGCCTCTTCTTCTTCGTCTTCTTCTTTTGGAAGCTCATTTTTACTATGTGATTGTTATTTCATGTTTTTTAGGATCTATGTTAGCAGTACCAAGTAAACTCCCTTACAATTCGTTAGATAATATCTTTGCTAGCTAGTCGATCCGATTCACCATATTTTGTATATGCGCCTTTATTTCCTAATGTCTCATGTTTGATTCTTGAATAAAATCAACCATCATATCTTTTAGAGTGACAATTACCTCCTCACCTTCTTGAAATGTGTCTTCATTCATAAAATCGGCAGTCGTCTCTTCTTTACTCTGAGATGTTAAAGAGCTTATATAATATGAAGTATTATGCTCATCATATGTAGGTGAAGAAAGTCTCTCATGAAATTCACATTTACTGGCTACTTTATTGGCAAGGAATTCCATTAGTTTATCTATAATGCTTTCGTATCAGTACTTTTGTTGTACATATTGGAGCATAGTCATTCCATCTATATGCGTAAGGTTTGCTCGATTTTGAATTATACGTATTCTTGTATGATGGGCCTTGAGGTTGGTTGTACATATTTTGTTGCTCCCATATATATGTCAACGCTTGACATTCATAATTATAAGAATTGCTCCCATAAATGTTGTAACACAACATGGACATCTGGTGAGCTTCCGAAAATATGTAAGGAAATGACTCTTTCTGCTATGATGATGTTACATATTTTTTTTTGGAAAATCAAAAGAATAAATTAATAGAAAGGAATATGTACATAGCGTTCAGTACAAGTGCCACAGGAGGCACAAAGCAAGATTAGACAACAATCGCAAGCAAGCAAAACCAAGGTAAACATAAACTCAAAAGCCACCCCTTAAGCAGGCAGGCAGATCAAAACCTAAAGAATTACTAGTGCGCAATAAGCCAGCCAAGGGTAGTGTAAAGGAGCCCTATTGATGATCCGTATCTTGTGATAGGCCAAGGACAACAGCTGTCGTGTTGAGCAAGTGCTGGATCACCAAAGGAGGCAAGGCGGCCATGGCCTTGCCCAAAGAGCCGTTGCATGCAATAACCTGCAAGAAAATGAAGCAACATCTGCAAAGGAAGACTAAACTGAAAAAAAATTACCACCTCTCAAAGTGTTGGCTAAGAAGTTCCCTAACATGGGAGATGATTCCGAGATACACTCGCTCCTCCTCCATGGCTTCATTCTTAAAGGTACGGGCATTGCGCTCAGTCCAAATATGATAAACTGAAGTGGAAAGGAGAATAGGAAAGTAGTGACGGCCTGGAACACTGGTATAGGAAGCATTGTTGTACCAGGAAAGGAGAGTTGCAAGGGTGGGATGGGTGAAGGGGGTAAGTTGAAACAATTGAGGCATTAGGCCCAAATTACGCGAGAGAAGAAACACTTGAAGAATAAGTGACTTAATTACCATTGTTACATTGGAACCTTTCTAATCTTGAATGATATTGTTGTAAGTAAACAAACCGTAATCAGGATTTACTTCTAAAGTTATATCATTATCTCCTTAAACTCAAATATTAACTCGTACATAGAATAGTTGTAATATCCCATCTCTTAGATTGTTGAAGGATTTAAAGTGTTAGACTACTGTATCACATGAGTGGCATCATATAGAGTGAATTTAGTACAGTTGTGACATGATTCTATGATTGTCTTCATAAGCATAAAATTAGCATATACACATGAATTGTGATTTAGACAAATTGCACTCAATTGACATATTACGAGGTATAAAACTAAAATGAATGTGACATGAATGTACATTTCTAATGTCTTGTACTTTGGTTTACCAATGACAAGGATTGATGGATTATAATTGGTAACTTGGAATAAATTGTTATAATTGCAAAATTGACGAATTAAAGTGTACATTTAGTATAGGAAAAATGTCAGCTGGCAAGATAAGTTGATACATGGAAAGTTAAGATGACTAAGCCTATAATTGAGTGACATTTGGCATAAATAATTAATTGACAAATATCAGCAATGAATAAGTGACAAATGGACTAGTAACTAGGTGATATTTGGCAGCTTATGAAGTGGACAAATGGGATGCATGCTTAAGGACAAATGTTATTAGGAAAATGTGACACCTAGCACCTAATGTGTCAAGCTGATGTAGAAATGTTTATGCTGAATCTATTTTCTTCTTTCCTTACTCTCTCCACTGAAATACACTCTCTTCCATAGCTCTGGAGTTTTGCTTCAATTGTGATCAATTTCCACACCAAATCTATGCTTTTATCCTTCACAAGATAACTATAAAATCATAATATTGTAGTTCTTATTGTGGTTTATCCTAGTTGAAATCCAACCTATTTCTACCTTGAATTGATGATGATTTTGCATGCATAAAGAGCTAAGTAGACTTGATGAATTGAGCTGGAATTTGAGCTATACAAGTAAGCAAAAGATTGTTCTTTATGGCATGTAATAATATAAAGCTTATGATGATTGAATTGGGATGGATTGTATGTGATGTTGATGATGAAGTGTGCTGGAAAAATGATGCATGAATTGGATACTTTCATGCTTTGTTCTAGATGTATGAAAATCGTAAGCTATAGGTTGTTTTATGGATGAATTAAATTGAGTTTTGAAGTGTAATAAAGGTGAATTTATGCTAAAGAAATATGTTAAAGTAGTGTTATTGAAATGGGAAAGAATTAGGATTACATGAATGAAAGTTTATGTCTTGGCTTTTGATGCATGAAAGACAATTATTTATGAGCTGCCAATTGAATATTTTTTAATTGGAATTAGAGATGAAATTGTTGAGGAATTGAAGTATAATTAAGGTATAATGGAGGTATAAGTAATGGAATATGATGAAGATGTGTTGAATTTGGTATGAAGATGTTAAAAGCTGGAAAAAAAAATTGAAGAACAAGGACGGTGGACCTTTAGTTTACTCATCCCACGATCGTGGGAGCTACATTAGCTCCTTCCCATGATCGTGGACAATGCATGGAAGTGAGAAAAGTTTGGTTTTGTGTGATATTTGAACCACATAAGGATAAGTTACTTTACTTTGGTGCATTTAGACTTGATTGGGGCTTGAAATGAACATAGTTAGATATTGGATTAATTGGTTAAAGGTTTGATAAGTTTAGATTGTTGATTGATGTTATAATTCAAAGAATGGATTGTTTGATATCAATGTACCTAAATCTAGAATTTATAAGTTATTAAAGAAATGAAAGTGTTCTTATGAATGCAAATGTGATTCAAAGGATATGAATAATGTCAATTAGGTATAAATGAACGAGAATTAGGAAATTGTGTGAATGTATAATGCTATAAAAGGATTGGTGAATGTAAGATTGATGAATTGAGAACAATCAAGTTTAATTAAGGTATAAACTTAAACTTAATTGCAAGCAAGTTATGTACAAGCTAAGATGTATGAATAATCAAGACTTGTGAATAAGCATACAAACTTGGGAAAGTCAATTGAGCATGTATTAAAACATGATATATGTATATGTGAATGGTTGAATAATCATATGATTGATCAACTTAGTAATGTGTGAACTGTGTGTGTATTGCAAGAAGATAAATGCACAAAATGATCGCCAACATCCAGACATTGCCTGATCGTCAAAGCAATAGCGTACTGTAAGTTAACCTAGATGTGTAACTCAATTATATGTACTTCTGTATGATTTGTATGTTGAATATGAAATGTGAGAATAATTGAATGTTAAATGCCATAATGAATATGAAATGTAGAAACAATTGAATGTGAATTGTCGAACTTGGATCTGATGATTCTGATACAAGTGACAGGAGCACACAAGAATGAAAGGTAATGAAATATGGCATATGGTATGATGCATTGCATTGAAATGCATGATTCGATAAAGGAATTGTGACTAAAATTGTATGATTAGATAAAGGAATTGTGATCAAAGTGATCAGCGTGAAAAAAAGTTTAAAGCTCATAAATGTGCATAAAGAGCCACAGGCTCAGTTATCAATGAGTTCGGTATCCACAATAGATATGAGATAGTTCTAAAATGAGCTCGGTATTCACAAGAGATATGGGATAATAAATAGATGCTCAGTCACAACAAATTAAAAATGAAAGTGAGTCACATGTGCATTTGCATATATAAATTGGCATGTATCATATGATTGATTTGAGATGATTACTGAATTGTTTGAAATATAGTTGAAGGATAAATGAGGATATATTGTGATATGAAATACTTGTTGAAATGGGATACGATTTGCCTTTGTGTTTCTGGCCTGAGTGAAAACATCAATGATGATTTACTCACTTAGTTCACAAAACTCATCAAAATTGCAATGTTGATTTTCAAGTTCAAAGGAGACATAACTAGTATAGTTAAAGTAGCTTCGGCATTTGGGCTTGGGTCAGTGTCGGGATCAGTTGTACCTGCAATTCTCATCAATTATTTTGTATCAAAGAATTGTACTTCTCAACTATTGTACAATGTACATGTGAATTTTAGAAATGTAACAACATTTGAGACTTTATATGTTTGTTAATAAAGATGGAACAAAATGATTATTGAAATGTTTTATGATATGTTTGATGATTTTAAAATGTGTAATGAATTGATTTAACCGTCTTAACATGTCATTATCGTAGAGTATGTTCTCAAATATCTTTCGGTATGTCAAGCATATGCTTTACGGGAGTGGTATGATATCTTCAATATTTCACAAATATCTGATATCTTAATTACTAAACATCTTTAGTACATTGTCTATTTACTTGGAATTAGAATAAGTGAATAACTTCCAATCTATCTCGATAGATCTAATTCCCATAATTAATTTGTCATCTTTTCATCTCCAATAAGAGTTGTTATTGGACAATTATGTTTTCAACAATTGAAAATTAGAACTACTGCTCTCTATGAGCAATATGTCTCTATATACTCCCACTGCTGACCTTTTTGTAAACATGATAAATTCACAATATCTCCAAAACAAACTCTTTGAATTCATCATGAAAGTGAATCTTTCAACGTCTTGTAGCCTTTCAACTATAAATCAAATGTATCAATAAAGGCAATAAATTTAGTTGGATGAATTGTTATGAGATTTGAACTTTCAAATTTTATGTTACTCTAATTAGTTATCTTGAGAACCATTGCCCTATAAGTATACATTGAAACAGACGATTTATTCAATAGATCTTTAAGATTATATCCAACCTATTGGATATCTCATAACCTTTTATTACCTAATTTACTTATAAACTTAATGGATAATACATAATTCAGCTAAGCATCACATCCTTAAATCATTAACTTTGATTATTTCAAAGACTTAGCATGTCATACCTAATATGAAATCTTACTAATTTATTCAATTGGAACTATCAAAAGTATGTCATTCTACTAAGCATAACTATAGAAGAAATAATATTAAATCATACAATAACTCATATTGTATTTTCTTCTTTATATAAATCCATACTCTTATGAATTTAGTTGTGAAGATAGTCGTCGGAGAATCTCATTCCTTATAAATAACCGAAAAGTTTAAAACTTACCATAATGATCTCATTAAAGTGCTTCATCATTCTAAATGCTTAATTTCTACTTAGATTTAAGCAATTTAAACTTTTCAATTTTTGAAATCATCATTTCATTTAATACATATGACTATATAATATAAAGTCATTAATAATAAAATGAAATATAAGTATCATCATTTTATGAATTGTTATTCCATCTATACATCATATGTATAAATTTAACAATTCAATACCATCATTATTCTTTCATTAAAGGTTGATTTGGTTATTCTTTAACTTGACAAGTTTCACAAGTTTCATACGATTCGTAATCACAAGGATACATATATCCTTGTATGTAACTTTATAATTCTCGTTTTGTTGATTCAACCAACATGACATAAAAGGATAGCCTTGGTTATCCAACTTTGTATTCTTGCCACTTATGTTAAGTAAAAGTCTCCTTTAATCCAACACATACAAACTATTTGCATAAAATTAGATCAATTACTTTTACTCAATAATCTATTTTTTATTATGCTTTTAACATTGTAATAATGTTGAATTTAAATTCAGTATCAAATACTCATAAGCATAAACTAGAAATACATATGATCTTTATCATATCTTGTGCAGGCAAGAAAAGTCATGAAATCATTTTTCTTCTTGTGAAAAATATTATCATACTATAGCAAATTCCTTTAATTGATGTCCATGTTTATGCTTTTAGTAAGCTAAATTAAGTAGAACAATTCCAACAAGGTGTTATACCTTTCAACTATACTCTATGCAACCTCTTGCATCTTGCTATCATGGTGTCGACAAAACATCTTACATTTTGTCATCTATATAACTTTGACATATCTTTAAAACTTTAACAGCAAATCACACAAATTTAGTTAAGTAAAACATACTATTCTAAGATTAAATGTGTTTGGGTTAAAGCAACCTTGAGTTTGCTTAACAAGCCTATAATAAACAGAACTCTAATTTATTCTTATAACAATGAAAGACAACAATCACGTTCTCAACGTGTACTTAATATTTTAATTAGGGATTTAATTACATTCGTCTCATCAAACACAAAATTGCATGTAAAACATCATACATATAAAATATACAATTTAACATGCATCAAATATATATATCAAACATATAATAAAATATACTACTTATGTACTCATAATAAAATTATATGCATAAAACATCAAGCTTCTTTGGACTCAAATGATTGATCTTTATAATCTAAAATGATATTTTCAACTATTTGAAAAAATTAAATTGAATTAAACCTATCGATTTGTAAATGGATTAAATTCTTACTCTATATAGAAATTTATTTATTAGAATTGAGATAATTTGACAAAAAATTAAGGATTTAGAATATTCAAGGCTTTATTTAAAAATTGAACTTTTGTAATATTAGGCTTCTTTAGAAAAATGAATGAGTTATAACAATTTTTGCTGTCTGACGATTTCACTGCAGAGATTGTTAAAAGCGAGAATGGGAAGCGACAAGAAATTCACGGACGAAGAAGAGAAAAGGAGGAAGAAGAAGAGCCGGAAGAGAAGCTCATCTTCTGATACCGAAGGTACTTACTTTCCTTTTCTTCTTCTTTTCGGTTCCCCCTTATTTTCTGTTTGTATTATTTCCTTTATTTTCTGCACCTATTTTTAAGAGCTTTCACAAATAATTCTATTATTAGCACTTGAAGCTTCTTTCCGCTGTTCTCTTCTTGCTTGCTAATCCTGAGGAATATTGCAATATAGACAACGAGGAGGAAGCTTTTTATTTTTCCTTTTCGCGTTTTGGAGCAAACCTCTTTAGCATATGTGTACTGTAGAGTTAGCTGAAATAGGGAGCTTTTTATTGACTAATAAAAAATATCTTAACTTGGATGAACCTGGACTTTGTATGCCTTATCTTGTTCGCTGGATATCACAGCAAGATTGGGAGTGGTATTGGTTTTGTTTATGCTTCTGTTTATTCCAGTACTGATTTTTCTTAGGCTTCTGTTTATTTTGAATTTCATTTTGACGGTGATAAATTTACAGATGAAGGCAAAAGTAGAACCAGGCGGAAAAGGGATGATGAGAGAGAAAGGCGAAGCAGAAAGAATGATAAGGCAGAGAAGAGGAAGGGAAAGAAGTCTCATAAGCATCATTATGCTGAAGGTACTTTTGAATTGATTTAATGGAACATAGAGAATTTGCTTTTCGTACTTGCTTTAACTCTTAATCATTGCATTTACATTTTTCAAATATGATTCAAAATATATTAAAATTGAAATCATTCAAGTTTGTAGTACGTAAGGTGGTTTGAAGGAGTTCTAATAAAAGGTTAAATTTATGAATTGAATATTTTTATAGGGTTGGGGTGAAATAAATAATGTCTTAACCCTTGTGTATAATGTTGAAACTCTACAAAATTAAAATATCATAAAAGAGAACAGAGAAGTCATGGGGAGAGTAGTCAGCTGTATAATTAGAGTTGTGGAATAGAACCTTTGAGCAAGATAAATCATCATAATCATCCTAATAGACAATTAAACTCCTTATCATACTAATCAATTTATACATTCTTTAAAAACATGATTTACTAAAACAAAGAGGTAGCCATCTTAACTTACCAAAAAAATTATTCAACTAAAAAATTATACCAAAAGATGCAATTGAAAAGGAATACAAAACTCATAGATATACCAAGACCAGCCACTAAAAGGTTGGGGACTTGCAAACTTCAAAATAATGGATTAGAAAGTTGACTTGCAAAGCTATAACTATTTACTATTGGAAGACAACTATTTGTTAACAAAAACCATCATTTAAATAGTTAGTTTTTATGTTTGGGGATTTGATTAAAAGAAAACATATGCTAATGGGAAATCGATGTGGTGTATTGCCCTGCATGTTCAATTTGATGGAAAGTAATGTGTTAAGCTAAGAAAGTATTTCTAAGAAAGAACTTATACATCCTCATGCATAAATAACTCTTTGCTTTGGTAATAGAAAGCATTAAAAAAAATGTATAACTTGCATTATGTGTTACCTTGTATGCATGTCCGACAAGTTTTTTCCTAACCTTTTGTTCTTAAAATCTTGCTAAACTTATTATAATAGAACAATCTTTTAAATTGTTTTCTGGGTTTCTTCTGCCTAGGAATGACCAAAAGGACAACTTTTTGAGTATCTGCTTAACAAATTCTACTTTTGAGTGTCTGCTTAACAAGTTCTTCTAAGTTATTTTATTGATCCTAAATGTTGTCCTAACCAAATTGCTAGTTCTCGTTCATTACTTTTCCTTTTAAGATATTGGATTTCTATTAAATGGTTCTAATGTATAGACATGCTTCTATTGCCTCAGAAAAGAAATCGAAGGATAAGCGCAAGATTAAACACCACAGTGGTGGCCATCAATTGGTTTGTTTTCTTTACCATGGATTGCTCCTTCATACTTTGTCTTGCTAATGTAAATGAAGGTTTTAAGTTTACCATTTTGTTGATTATGAGCCTTCCATGTTTGCCTATATTATTAGCAACCTATCAACCACCTTCAAACCCTATGGAGCTAAAATTGCTAGAAAGTTGGATTCATGAGATGTATATTTTTCTTTTCAATATTGAAAATTATGTGATTATTATGGATATTATATGTATACATAGTTCTACGTTATGATTTAACATTTGCTTAGACCCACATTGAACTTTTTACGGCTTGTTCAGTTTCACTTTATTTTTGGTTTTCTGTTTTGAAACTTGTCTAGTTAATTTTTTATGTTAAGTTTTTGTTTTTGGTCTCTTCCTCTTTTTACAACTTATAAAAATAGTTGTTTTGGTTTTCTATTTTATCTTTTTAGAATATGATTTCATTATTAGTTATATAAAAATTTATTTCTTATTTAACTTTAATGGTAATTACCTAATTATAGAAAGGCATAGAGGAGGATATAATAAGCATCTAAATTGTGAGATCAATTTTTTTACAAATTAAAATTTTAATAGAAAATGACTTTATTTTCAAAGTTTAACATTTATTTCATAATAAATATAAAGTTTAAATACTTTTAAAAATGCAAAAAAAAAAAAATTGAATCATTTAATAAATAAGTTTTGTAGATTATTTTTTTGAAAAATTTCTTATTATTTTTTAATTTAAAGGTGTTATAAGATTTAAAATACTGTATAAATAAAGATATTGTTTAATAAATAAAACATTTTTGTGCTAAATTGTTTTTATTATTATGTTAATGTCAAATAATTTTATTGGGGTAATCTTGTAATTCTAAACGATTTAATGCAATCCCTAATTTTAAGGGATTGTGGTGAGTTGTATATATTGGTTAGGAAGTTATATTTGATAGAGATTAACCTAGTAATTTTGGGTTGTTCCACCAGTTTATATATTCCCATGTATATATACCATTTGGAAAAATGAGAATTATTTTTAGAGAGTTCACAAATTGTAACATGGTTTCAGAGCCTTTGGTTACTTTCTTCAAACCCAAATTCTTTTCATTTTGTTCTCTTCTATTCATCACACCTTTCTTATCCATTATATACTTTCTTTATTGTTAATTTTTCCAAGTAATCATGCTATAATCCACAATCTAGCCTTGTCTTAAATGCTCTCCCACAACTCTTAATTTAGTTCCTGGTACAATTGTGGACTTATAGAACATTTAGCTAGCATATCAATGAATGGAAAGAATTATTTAAAGTGGTTACAATCGGTTTGCACCTTCTTAAAAGGTAGAAAAGAATTAAGCCATTAATTGGGCACGAGTTCTTTAAAAGAAGATCTTACATTTTAGACATGGGAGAGTGATCAAATTCCTTGGTGATATCCTGGTTATGGAATTTAATTATTCTATAGATAAGTAACACATGTATGTAACTAAAAACACTAAGGAAAATTGAGATGCTATTAGGTAGACATATGCCAAAGTCCATAATGTTGCTCGTTACGAAATTAAAACAAAGATTTTAGCAACCAAACAAGGGAATCGATATACCACCAAATACTAGAGTCTCCTGCAAGGTTTATGGTATAGGAAATGGATCAGTGTCAATGTATTCAAATGTGTTGCAATTTTGAACGATTATAGAAAAGAATCATATTTGTGATTTTTTAGTTGGTCTCAATGTTGAGAATGCTGTGAGGATGTAGATATTGAGAAAAGAAGACCTCTCCTCTTTCAATGAGACAATGTCAATCATTGAGACTAAAGAAGGACGAAGAAGCATTATGCTCAAGAATCAAATGGAAGCAAATCTACTCTTGTGGCCAAAACAACCAGAATGAAATAATATGGTGTTTTACAACTTGGTAAAGGTGCTAGTAAACAAGCATTCTAAGTCCTTCGTCTACTCCTTGCTTCAGTCACAAAAAGATAAATATAGCTAATTGGTCCATTATCACAGTAGTAGGCCAAGGGGACATTTACATAAACAATGCCCTTACATTAATAGATGTTCTTTATGTTCCTCAATTATTTCCAAACCTTTTTTCTATAAAAAACTCTTACCAATTGTTGAGTCATCTAAGTCATATTAAGTAATGAAGGATAAAGTAGAACAAGTTCGATGACTGCTGGTTTATTATAGGAGGCAAACACAAATCCCTCAACTTGTGCACATACATCTCTTCCTCAAATAATTGTTTAAACATCTTAAACATCTTTTAGGCCTATTGAAAATATCATACCACAAACTATCCATTCTCAACCAGCTAATAAACTTGACCAATCAAGTGATATTGACACTAGAACTTGCTCAAAATGCTCATTGTATCTATTCATGACCTACCAAAACCTATCCCAAAGTCAAAGCCTGTTGGTTGAATTGCTGAAAGGGAAGAAGGTAGTTGGATGTAGATAGGTTTTCATTGTGAAGAACAAGTCCGATGGTTTTATGGAAAGATACAAAGCAAGGCTAGTTGCTACAAGGGTGTCTACGGAGAGAATTTGATATCAAGGAACTTGGGAAATTAAAATACTTTCTAGACATTGAACTTGTATATTCCAAGCAAGGAATCTTTATTTAACAATTTTGTGCTTGACTTATTAAAGGTAATGGGGAAATTGGGTAAGTTAGTTGATACACCCATTGATTCAACCATAGACTACGGAATGCTTCGGATGACTCCATAGTAGATAGAAGTTTTTTTATCAAAGACTTATAGGTAAATTAATTTATTTGGTGTATAAAAGTGCATTTGATATGTTAAGCAATTTGTGCATAATTTGAAAGAAATGCATCTCAAAGCTATACATTGAATTTTACCATACTTGAAGGGTAGCCCTAAGAAAGGAATATTGTTCAGGACAGGAGAAAGCATAACTTTAAAGGCCTACACTGATGCTGATTATGTTGGTTCATTAGTTGACAAAAGTTCAATTTTTGGTTGTTATACGATCTTAGGTGGTAACCTTGTAACACGGAAGAGTAAAAAGTAAAATGTGGTAGCCTAGTCAAGTCCAAAATCGAAGTTTAGGTTGATGGATTTGAGAATAGGTGAGTTACTATGGTTAAAAATAGTTCTTGATGATTTGAAGATAAATCGGAAGGCTTAATAAGATTGTACTTTGACAACAAATCAACAACCAGTATTGCAATATGATTGAACATAACACATTGATGATGACAGGCTTTTCATTAAAGAGAAATTAGACAAAGGCCTAATTTGCACTCCATTTGTTTAACAAAAAAATCAACTAGCAAACGTACTCACAAAGTGGCTACCAAGTAGTATGTTTCAACATTGTTACCAATGGAAGATATCCATTAACCAACTTGAGAGGAGTGTCAAATAACATGTTTTTATTAAGGAAAGTGATTTTAAAGGATTTTACGTAATCCCTAATTTTTAATGAATAATCCTTGATCTTTAGGGATGTCAGTGAGTTTTATATACTAGTTAGGTAATTAATTACTTAATACATATTAAACTCATAATTTAATGTTGTTCAGTTATTGTATGTATTCCTATTGTGAAACTCAGAGAAATCTTATTATAATTGTATATACTTTGATGAAAAATACATGCATAAATAGTTGATACCTAGCCCTAGAATAGGAAACACAATCAATAACAATAAATAACTTCCTATTTTATCACTATACAGCTATATACAACTCAGCACTCCCCTTTAAGTTGGAGCATATAACTCATATGCACCAAGCTTGTTACATATAAATTCAATACGAGAACCTTTGAGAGATTTGGTCCATATGTTTGCTAGCTAATTGGTTGAATTGACATGACTAGTAGTGACGCAACCAGACAAAATTTTCTCTCGAATAAAGTGAATCAATTTCTATATGTTTGGTTATTTCCTACTGGGTTAGAAGCAATATGGAGAGTAGCTTGATTATCATACAATAACTTCATCTGTGATACTTTTGCAAATTTTAACTCTTGAACTAATTGCTTCAACCAAATAAACTCACAAGTTGCTAGAGCCATTGCACGATATTCTGCTTCTGCACTCGATCTGGCAACATCTTGCTTCTTACTTTTCCAAGATACAAAATCTCCTCCAACAAGAACACAAAATCTTGAAGTAGAACGCTTATCAGATGGAGACCTTGCCCAATAGCATAAAAATATCCAATAATTTGTGAATGACCCCGATTTTCATATAATAATCCTTTCCCTGGATATACCTCAAAATTCAAATAACTGCATCCCAATGACTATCGCATGGAGCTTGTAGGAATTGACAAACAACACTAACAGAGAAAGAAATATCAGGTCGTGTGATGGTGAGATAGTTAAGTTTTCCTACCAGTTTCTGATATCAGTTAGGATCAACAAGTGGCTCCCCTGATCAAGTAAAAGCTTTGAATTAGGATCCATGGGAGAGTCTATTGGTCTACGATTTGACATCCCTGTTTCTTTATTTAAGTTGAAGAGTAACGACTACTCATAAGTGAAATTTACAACTCAAAAGATCTTTGCTTGTTCACTTTGATAGCTTAGGCTCGCACAATTCACAATGCAACAATGAATGCTCATAAATTATTGGAAAACTCTTTGAAGTGTTTTTATAAAGAAACCAAATATTTTTCCATGTTAAAAACATTGAAAAACTATGTATTTGTAGTCTTTGGGAGTTATTTAGTCATTGGAACTAAATGTATTTGTAGCCTTAGTCATTGGAACTAAGAATTAGCTGTTGTCAACTGCTAGTTATAATGATTGGTCAACCACTATTGCACATTAGTCGACTAATTTGCATTAAATAATGTTAAGATAAAAGTGCCCTTGGATCGGATACCAGTTGAATTTAATAGCCCGAAAAATAATAACGAAATAAAGATAGACAAAAATAAATGGGACAGAACACAAAGATTTACGTGGTTCGATCAATGTGACCTACGTCCATGGCCAAAGGGTGAACAATTTTACTAATATGTGGAGAATGTATACGAGTACAAAGGCTGGAACTAAAGGTTTTCAACAACTCATAAATATACAGAGAGGATAGGAGGATTTCAGAAAGGAAAAAGTGGTTTGTTTTGTGCTTGTATTGAAGCCTCAGCATTTCCTCTATTGATAGCAATATTTGAGAGCATCTGTCCAAGCTCAACTCTCTCAAATTTTCAAACCTTCGTGATCTTTGCACAGGCAAAATCCATCCAAAGCATGCTTGAAGATTTTAGCCATGTTAGGTGCATCCTTATTTGACTTGTAACAAGCAGCCATTGATGTTTAACATGCAACCACCCAATCTTGACTCTTGTGTGGGACCAAGGCATGCAACAGAGGTATGCAAATTT
>JANIPN010000002.1:55588995-55600505 GCA_027478595.1 Erythroxylum anguifugum
CAAGTCTTTAAGCAAGGAAATCAAGGTGGGTACATGTTTATAATAAAGTAAAGAAGCTACTACTGTTTTCTTTAAATAAATTTTTTTTTTCTGATTTTATTCGCATCATAAATGCTGCATTATTGTGGATGAATGATTTGTGAAATATGTTATATGTTTGTTACATGATTTAAATGATGATTTTCAAAAGGAAAAGACCACAAAAGTGTTATCTTTGAAAAAGATGCATGTTTATGAAATAATGTTTTCAAGAATGGTTTTCAAGATATACGTCAAGTATAAGATAAGCAAGTTTAGAAAAAAATGTGCCTTTTTGGGCAACAAGTTCACAAGTGAAGAAATATGTGTTATGTGAGTTTGTGGTGGTTCCTTAAGTTAAGTCACGTGCACGTCGACCCAAGAAAGACTTCTCCCGCCTGCCCACTAGTGGCATGAAGCTCCTTCATGGACTACCATAAGTTCACGGCTACACAGGACCCTTAGGGGAAATATGTAGTACGTTCTATTTTGGATTCACCCGAACCATTTATGATGTGCTTATATGCTTATAAGATGTTTGAACAAGTTTGATGCATTCATGAATTTTGACTACACGACAAGAATTTTGAAAAACAAGTATTTTACAATTCAATAAGATATTTTCTATGACAAGTAAACGGTTTTCAAGGTTTCTGCTTATCTTTTTATTATAAACTGTTGCCCACGAGCTTTCAGGCTCACCCCCTTCCTGTCCCCACCTTCAGGTAATGAGCAAGAGATGGAGTGAAAAAGAGAGTCAAGGCAGGCTTTAGCCACATTTTAGAAATTTTGTAGTTCTTGTAACTTTTGAAATTTGAGATTTCAGATTATGTTGTATTTAAAGTTTTTCAAATTCTGTTGCTTGAGTAATGTCACGATGAATTGAAGAAGTTTCGATTATGTATGTTTATATTGACTCCTGTGTTTCAATGGATGAGTTGGTTTTTGATGTTGACCTTTTGTGGGCACGCCACCTTTGTGGAATGATGTCTATTAAGGGTTTATGGAAATAACCCTACAAGGTAGTATGCAGGTTCAAGTTTAGTTTGATGATATTCGCAAGCGTTGGGTTCCAAAATCGGGACCTAACATTACTCTCACTAAATTCCTTAGATCTCTTCCACAAACACACAATCTCAACCTACCACACTTTAACCTAAAAATGAGACTATCCTTTTATATCATATTGGTTAAATCAACATAACGAGAATCATAAAGTTACATACAAGGATATGCGCCTCCTTTTGATTATGAATCGAATGAACTTGTGAAACTTGTCAAGTTGAAGAATAACCGAATAAGCTTTTGATGAAAGGATGATTAAGGTATTGAATTGTTAAATTTATACGTATCATGTATTGAAAGGAATAACAATTCATAAAAGGATAATACCTATATTTCATTAGATAATTAATGATTTTATATGATATAGTCATATTTTTTAAGTGTTGTTAATTTAAAATTTTGAAAAGATCAAATTGTTTAGATCTAAGTAGAAATTAAGCATTGAGAATGTTAAAGCACTTTAATGAGATCGTTATGGTAATATTTAAAATTTTGGTTATCTATAGGGAATGAGATTCTTTAATGAATACCTTCATAACAAAATTCTATAAGAGTATGGATTTATGTAAGGTGTAAAATACAATATGAGATATTGTATGATGTAATATTGTTTCTTTTATAGCTATGCCTAATACAATGACTTACCTTATTTAGTTCCAATTAAATCGATTAGTAAGATTTTATATTAGAGATGACTAGTCTTTGAAAGAGTCAAAGTTAATGATTCATGGATGTAATGTTTGGTTGAAGCATACATTATCTATTAAGTTTGTAACTAAATTGGGTAATAAATAGTTATGAGATATCCAAAAGGTTAGGTATAATCTTGCAGACCTATTGAACAAGCTGTTTGTTTCAATTGGGAGTAAGATGAAATTTGAAATTTTCAAATCTCATGACAATACATCCAATTGGAACTAGCGCCATTGTTGATAAATTTGATATATAGTTGAAAGGCTACGAGATATTGAAAGATTAACTTTCATGATGAATTCAAAGAGTTTGTTTCGGAGATGGTTGTGAATTTATCATGTCTATAAGAAACTTAGTGGGAACATAGTTGTCCTCTTTAGTGGGAGTAGGTAGAGACATATTGCTCTTAGAGAAAACAATGCTAATTTTCAATTGTGGAAATTTAATTGTTGAAAAACAACTCTTGTTATATGAAAAGTTAAGAACTTAATTCTTGGAATTAGATTTATAGGGATAGCTTGGAAGTTGTTAACCTATTTTAAGCCTAAGTATATAGATAATGTACTAAAAATGTTTAGTATTTGAGATATCAAATGTTTATGAAGTATTAAAGATATATATTATTTTATGTATGAGTTGATATTTGACTTTAAGGAGATAAGAATATTTATTTTAGAAGTAAATCCTAATTAAGGTTTATTTTACTGAAACAATGTCACTTTAAGATTAAAAAGGTTCCAATGTAGCAATGATTTCTAATTAAGCTATAATACATTTTTTCATTTATTAGAAATGATTATTTGAATCACTAAGTTCTTTAGTGAGCTTGATATAACTCCTTACATTATTCAAGATAGCAAAGTACTGTGGAACATTAGAGCCATTGAGTATGTATAAGGAGCTAAGGTCTCATTAAAGATCCAAAGATGAATTTGGGCAAATTTCTTAATTATGGTGATAATTAAGATGAAAGTTGTAAGATTTAAAGAAGTGCTCACAATAGGGAATCTTGTAGAATTCTCTCATCAAACCACTGCCCAACAGTAGTTTAATCCTCATATGGTAATAAGGTATAAGATACTTAAGCGATTGACTTAGTGCAAGTGGGAGATTGTTAATTTATGCTCTACAGCCAGTCGATTGATTATAGTTTAGTAAAAAAATAATTTAAAGGCATTCTTTATCTTGTACATGTTTAGATGTATATAATAAAGTCCATGGGATAATTATACATTGCAAATGAAATTATAATGAGATTATAATTATGATATTCATATTGCTTATATATATTATCCTTAAATTGTTCATAGTCATTTTTCTATTAAGATTAGACATTAATAGAACGTAAAAAATACTAACGTACATTATGTTTTTTCTTTTAAAGGAAATAGTCAATCTCACAGACTAAAGTATAGAAATATTTAAACAAACTTGTGGGTTCTTGTTAGAAAAAAGTTTCATTGAACTGACTCGATATGAGAAATTCATTTTGAACATTACTTGTATGCCTATGGACATTCTCATTGTGATGATTATATAAGTGATCTTTTGACTTGAGGTTTCCAAAGTTTATCTTGTATAGGGATTGTTATGTTTTGATACTACTTATGACCTATTCTAATTATAGGTGGTTAAGCTGGTAGTCATTGGATGTAACATGAACTATATGGGGGTAGTTAAGTGATAAAGATATGATTCATCACCCTAAAGTAATTAGGGAGCATGTTCTGCTATTCTTGATTAGTATTGATTTGGGAAATACTTGGCCAAGGTGGTATGATACTTTGTAAATAGTTTACAGATGTCATTAATTGAATCAATAGCTAATGACGGAGAACTAATATGATTGGAATTAAAATAAAGTAGACATTAATTTCATGTTTTATATCTAATTGGAATTGTATGATGAAATGATTGAATTATATGAAAAATCATACACGAAAAGGATAGTCAAAACCACTTTGACATTTCTAAATATTTTATGGTCATGATGTGTTGCTTGATGGCAATCCTGATTTATGATTATAAATTGTTTAATTGAAGAATTAAGATAAATTAAAAGAAGTTTTAATTTGTCTAATTCTAATTATGAATTATCGTTAGAATTCATAATCATTGTCAGCATATTTGATAACCTAATGAGTTTTACATAAAGAGAGATTGAAAAGAGCAAAGATATTTTAATGAAGTTAGACTTGATTGTAAAGTTTATGAAACTCTATGATTAAATATAGGATATTTAATGAATAAGGATCAATATGAGACATTAGATCTTTTTTTTGGGAAAATAAAGGAAATTTTATTAAACAAGCAAAAGCTACTTAACTACATTATAATGCGACTCAGTATCTGTCCATCAGAAAAAGAAATGCATATGTAACATTATATAAAAAGATAAACAAAATAAATCACATTACAACATCTAAATCTATGTTAGTGTTTGGCTAATGAAGCCTTGTTTATGATGAGTGATAATGGTTTCACGAGCCTAGTTCACAATACGAGACATTGGATCTTATTTAAGCATGATTGACATTTAATAAGAATTATTTGTATTTCTAATTAAAGTTTAATTGAAATTAGAATTTAATTTCAATTAAATTATCAAAATATCCAAAATTTATTATAAATAAATTTAAGCTTCTTCAATTAAATTATCAAAATGTCCAAAATTTATTACAAAAAAACTTAAGCTCTAATGGAGCTAGCAGTTTTTGCTTAACCTTCTCTATTACAAAGTTCTCTCAACTTGTTCTGTAGATACTATTGGAGGCCAAACACTTATGCAGCCACGGTGGTTGAGATAAATTGATTTCGAAAACGATTAGAAGAATACGACAATAATATGATCAAACTTCAGAATAAAGTATAAATTGAGATTCATGTTTTATTATAATTCATGTGTTAATCATTTTATAGAACTAAAGTGATATTGATTTTCAGGAAATCAAAATATAAAAAAGTTTTGTATTGTTTTGTTATAGTTGGGATCAGATCCTATTTTAATTTTCTAGCAAGCGATATCATTGTAGACTTTAATTTTATAATTCGATTAAAACATGTTTGATTGTTATTGATTAATTTTGTAATTGAACCCACAATTGGTGCATAACTTGAGAATCTGAAAAGTTAGGATTGAGTATTCTAAAAATCTTTTTTCAATTTAGGATTGAAGAGTTGTAATTTGAGAAACCCACAAATCCTAATTTTAAAACCTGAAAAAGTTCATATTAAACAATCGAAACCCAAGACCTAAAATCTCGAAAATACAACGAATAAGCTATTGACTGGTTGTTTTGGGTCTTGTGTGTTGGTATTATGACCTTTCCGGTTGTTGGAAAATTAAGCTCCCCCTAGCTAGGGATGTCAATGGGCCCTGGGCCTGAGGCACAGGCTAGGGTGGCTCGTGGCTTGATGGGCTAGGATAGATCGACCTGTGGGCCGACCACGGGTTGACCGTCTCGTGGGCTAACCCGACCTACCATATATTTTTAAGAAGAAAACAGTAAAAAATGACGTCATTTTGGCTTGATTAGGCCTATCAGCGTGTGGCTTGCCCGTATC
This sequence comes from Erythroxylum anguifugum, assembly GCA_027478595.1. Taxonomy (NCBI): domain Eukaryota; kingdom Viridiplantae; phylum Streptophyta; class Magnoliopsida; order Malpighiales; family Erythroxylaceae; genus Erythroxylum; species Erythroxylum anguifugum. The sequence continues at coordinate 55,594,336 of JANIPN010000002.1, forward strand.
CCAGTCAACTCGAGAACATACCAAATTTGACGTCCTTGGTTGTAGCTACATCTGGAAGCGTATGAAATGATTGACATTTTGGCCTGGTCAGCCTATCGACCCGTGACTCGATCAACCAACCTAGGCCAAAATTGGGCTAGACCAGATGGGTCAAATTTGACATCCCTGTGTGTATCTACATTGGAGGAATATGAAATGATTGTCAATGACAAAAACTTTCGAAATAAACCTATTTATGTGCAGGTCATGAGGTCAAACCAAAAGAAAATAGTTGCTAAGTAGAACCAGCAAGATTTGAAGTCAACGTGGCCAAGCGCTAAGGAAGCGGGTTTTGGTTAGTCGTACTAGTTAAAAAAGTTGGAAAGAGAGGTTTCTACTATGAGACTTATTAGCAATATTACAAAATTTCCAGGATACACAACTCACTTTCCACGCTTACTTATCGAGGAAAATTTTGCCTCATGTGGGATTGTATCAAAGCTAGCAAAGTGTGGCACACTTTAACTCCACAAATAGGGCCTTCTGATTTTTACACTTTGCCAACCAGGGAGTGGGTCCTGGGCAATCTCCAACATCACCAAAAAGTACTTGGGCATGATTGGCCGACTCTATTTGGTACTACTTGTTGGTTCCTTTAGATATGGCGAAACAGGTCCCTCTTTGATGAACATTTTAATTGGCCATCCTCACCAGTTTTTCTCATTTTGTCTTATGTAGATCAGATCCTCAAGTTCGTCGAGTGGCAAAGTCGAATGGATACCGGTCATCGCCTTCGTCAAGTGCAACTCATTAGATGGAGTAAATCTCTCACTGAGTGGGTAAAGTTAAACACAGACGGAGCATGCAAATGTTCCCAGAACTTAGCCGCTGCAGGTGGCCTTCTTCGAGATAGTGCAGGCTATTGGCTTGGAGGTTTCACATAAAATCTTGGATGGTGTTCGCCGGTGCTTGCGGAACTCTGGAAAGTTTATACCAGGCTCACACTTGTGTGGAATCTGGGGTATTGCTAGATTGAACTTGAAGTGGATTCTATCGCGGTGATCAATCTCCTATCTTCCTCAGACAACCGCTCAAGGACTTTCAATCCCATCGTCATGGGTATCCACGAACTGTTTACTCGAAACTGGATTGTTGTATATCAACATATATATCAAGAGTGCAATAGAGACTTGTTACCTACGCAGCTCATTTTGATGTAGGAGTTACTTATTTTGCTACTACACCCATTGAGTACCACATTATCCTCCTAGAGGATATGTCAGGGATCTATTTCTCTAAACTTGTGTTGTAATTTGTTTCGTCTACTTTCTTTTATATATATATATATATATATTTCATGTGCTTTGAATCTCCTCACATCACGAACGGTATTCAAATTCGTTTAAGAAAGAGCAAGGACTTAATTGAAGTTTGGACTAGTGTTTGGGGTAAGTATGCCGATATGGTGACATCAGCAAATACTGTTTACAGATAAACCTTCGTAAACCCCAAAACTAGAGCTAAGACGCAATAGCTGTGATCACTCTTACAGCATTGCAGCTTCGCGCTCTGCTCTTCAAAATCCGTCAATCCTCCTACGCTTTAGGTTCCCTTAAAAATGAACTTAACTCTCTCGCTCAATCGCAGCCCACTTCCTTATCCATCTCAACCGTTAACGGATTGCGCTGGAAACAATCTTGCAACTTTTCAACTGCCCACAAACCGAAGACTCCGAGTTTCTCGCTCAAAACTAATTTTAAGAGTTCATTCTTCGTCTAACACGAATGGGCCAAATGGGTTTTCTTGGGTTAATCTATCTCGGTCTATTCGTCTTGGTACAGACCGGTTTTTGCTGAAACTAGGGGATGCAGTGAAGAGGGAAACCGGGGTTGATTTGGGAGGGATTAATGTGAAGGTGGGTGAGTTGGTGGAGCAAGTTAAAAGTGAGATCAAGATGGGTGAGAATGAGTTAACGAGGTTTAGGACCGAGTTGTGGCCGGAGTTTTTAAGTTGGAACAGTTGGGAGCGCTGGAAGGTAATTTCTTTTTATTTTGGGACTTTTTCCACTCAGGTTTGTTTAGTGTTCATTTGTTTGGTTGAGAAATGGCGTCACAATGAAGTTCAGACGAATTTCTGGGCTTTTTTGCATTCCTCTGTTATAAACTTGTTCTGTTTAAGCTTTTGTTTGGTTGGTGTTAGTCAATATTGTTAACGAAATAATGAATTCAACCTTTAAATTTTATAAACAATTCTAGTACTAAAACTACTTAAATGATTAAAATGGCGTTGATTCTCATAAGGTTTGGAACTGCTCAACTTGCTATGCATGTGTACGTTATATTGGTGAAAATACTGCTGAAAGTAAGGCTAGAAGAGAAGTGACTGTTAGTTTTCATGATTTTTTTTTCATGTTTCAAGTATCGAGAAGTCATCCTGATTTATGAAGTTTCTAACTTGAGCAAAGTACCTCTTACATCATGAATGAACCTATGCTTTCTTTGTTGATATTTTCATACGGAAGGCTTTGATGAGCTGTTTTCTGCTTTCAGAGCAATTATCGTGCAAACAAGCGCAGTTTCTTAAGGTGCTCATATTGTTTGATTGCGACAACCTGTAAATAGAATTGATTTTGAATGAATCTTTTTGATCAGCTCTGATCAAGGCCAATTCTTGGCTGTGTCTCTAGGAGGATCAGATGAAAGAAATTTATGCGGCAACTATGGAGTCAAGTGAATATAGGAAACATGTGCTAGACCTGATCCTTGTGTACTTTGAACTTGTGGCTGAAATTAACAACTAATCCAATACTAATAAGCTTTTCTTGTTCATTTAAATGGTATAATTGGGCCTAGTGAATGATATTTTGTGTTTTCTAATGGTATTTTGGGCTACTGCAAAAGTTTAGATGTAGAAAAGTTCATTTTAATTATTTAGTTGATCCATAAGTGATGTTTGATGAAAAGCTATAACTAAGATTGTCAAATTCTAACACCTATGGCCTTTCAAGAAAGAGTAAATTTCATTTAGGTATACAAGGAATTTTTGTTGAACAACTAAAGTATTGTAGTCACATTTGGCTTTCAGGAACTCAAAAAATGGAAGCCTAGACGACTTGGTGTCTTGATGCTCTATATCTTTGCAATGATGTATTCTTGTAAAAGGATATATGTTGTTGTTCGAGCTCCTTATCTAAATCGGGAGAGAAGGGAGTTAGCAGAGGCTTATATGGAGGCGTTGATTCCTGAGCCATCTCCTGTTAATGTTAGAAAGTATGGGTTGTTCATTCTCTTTGCAAATATAGTTATGTAGAGAAACATTTTCTTTCATCTCTGGCATATGAAGGGGCTTATCCTTCTCTTTTTTTGATCTGACAAATTTTTTTCTTTGTCCTTTATTGTATGACATATTGAGATTGAAGCCATTTTGCTATATTATTTTCATATTGTTTCTTAGCTTGTTTCCTGAGTCTAATATGTGTTTCTTATATGCTAAATTTCTCATGATAGTTTCCTTTTTGGGCATTAGCTCAAGCAGTAAAAGAATTAATGTCTTTGAGGCATGCTTAAGTTTGAATTTGGATTATTTGACAAAAAGAAAAGAGAAATAATTTTCATTACAAGATTAGTTTGAATTTGGATTATTTGACAAAAAGAAAAGAGATATAATTTTCATTACAAGATTAATTGGCATCATTTGCCACAAAACCTTGCACCGTCCTTATAAATCATTTATTGAGACCTCCTCTAAAGCCAACTAATAAGTGTGTTGGCATGGAGAACTGCTTTAATAAGTACTTGTTTTTTCACCTTTGACTGTTAGAAATTCTGATTCTTCCAAGTGATACTTCTAGGTCGAAGGAAAGATCCTTTGGCCCCGATTTCAACTCTAGGATGAGAGAAATTGACTTTATATTTAATGCTTTAGCCTTCCCTTCCTAATTTACTTGTTTGTTAATTTAATTTGTCTGGATAACTTTAATTGCTGACTCGATGTTTTATTGCGAGTAGTGACTGCAACAAGCTTATCTCACGAAGACACTGTGTCGTCGTGACATAAGCTTGATCAGCTACATGTTATATAGTTGATGCAGAATAAAAATTAGTTATAGTTATTTTCTTAGTTATTAATTTTACTTTACTGGAAAGGAATTAATGTAATTTTTATTTTGGTTTGTTCTTACTGGATTGAGATATAAGCCTATTAGAGAATAGTAGGAATCCTGAATAGAGTTGGATTCAATTTCTATTTGATTGTTGTAAGTTAGAGTCCTTATTTAAATACGGTTAGGTTTAAGAGGACAAAATCTATTTATAGGATTGAATGTTTCAATTATGAGAGGGAGTGGAGAGAATTTTTCAAGTTATGAATTTGTGAAAGAGTAATTAATTGACATTAGGTGTGATGCCTAGTTTTTTATAAAATCTAGAAGTGAGTTTGAGAAACCTATTGGTTGATTCCAATAGTTTGTTTGTTTTAATTCCTAAGTGTGATTCCTAGTTCTTGATACAATACCTAGCAGTGATTTACTGCAATTCCTTATGTTTTTTTAATAATTCCATCCCTAAATTTACAATCAGAAGTGTTTCATCAAATCTTTTGACTGTCCTCTATTCATCCTGCATTAGCAACAGTTCTTTTGGTTTACCTATGCAATATTTTTTGGACAATTAATTGTCTAATTCCTCATAAAGTCCAAAATTCAAGGATTTAGTTTCAATTTACTTTGCTTAGAAGCCTATTGCCACACTGTGCATATGCATAATTAAGCTCAACGTACCAATTTATATGGAAATATGTTCTTTTATGCATTAATCGATGTGTGAGCATACCAGTGACATTACTCGGTTAAAAGTAAGTAATGGGAATCTAAGGCAGCTTGACCAAGCTAATTACAATTGAGAAGGCCTTCATAGAACTTTGATCCTCATTAAGTAATATTAATGAGTCTGTAAAAAAGATCCCTTTTAATGTACAAGTCGAAGGCTTTTGGAATATAAGATCTGGAATACTTCTACATGCATCTGCCGATGATCATGAATAACTGTTCATTCAACATTAATTCCTTAAACGCTTGGAAGCAAGTATAAGCTCAGTTGTCACAGGGAACAATAGATCACTGGACAGAGGTAAAATATTCAAAAAGTTATCTATACATTTGCAACCAAGAGAGATATAGTAGTGAGCTTATACTAGTATCTTTTTGACTCTAATGTGAGGATTTGTTTGCTTTAGCCTGATTTAGCTAAAATGTTGTAGCCACTTATATTTTATTAGAATGCAGGTTTAAGAAGGGTTTATGGAGGAGGACAATACCCAAAGGCTTGAAATTGAAAAAGTTTGTTGAACAACCAGATGGAATTGTGGTTCATGATCCTTCTTATGTTGGAGAAGATGCATGGGATGATGATTCACAGCCTCCTCAAGAAAATGTGAAACTGATGATTGACAATAATGTTAAACTTGATGCAGAAGAAAAGGAAGAATTGAAGAAAGATTTGGGAATTGCAGGTTAGTTGATAGTTATCTGTATATGCAAATGCAAAAAATGATGAATGCTTGAGGTAAATGAGTGTGATTTTCTTTTATTTTAGTTTTTATGGTATATTTCCTTCTTACTTCAGATCGAGCATGGTTGTTCTTTCCTTATTCCACTGGAAAGTTGAAACTACGACATATTTCTATATTTAAGAAGAATTTAGAATTGTGCTAATTGGTTCTTTCCTATTGCAAGTGAAAATTTTCCTTAACATTTTATTGTCTGTGTAACTTACATACAGATAAGACTTTACTCCAAATATGATTGAGAAATGCTTTTTTGTTTTTATTAGTTAAGATTGGCACCCACCAAACCTAAATGATCTCCTTTTCCAAATCTCTTACATTTTAATTTTGCAAATTTAGGGAAGCAATAACTGTTGAAAGATCAATGTCTTGCTAAGGTGCTATATAATCCATATCTATGGGTCACCTAGCCCCTTAAGCTTTTCGGTCAAATAATTTGTGGACAAAGTATCAAAGCCTTCATGATTGAGAGGGGACCATGTTCCAATAATGTGTTAGAACCCCAGACTTAGAATACTAGAGTTCTTCTATATTATTTCAATATATTGGTAATGTTAGAGTTTCCCATATTGCCTAGACATGAAGATGTTAAAGGGCTTATAAGTGGTAAGGGTCAATCATCCAAACAA
>JANIPN010000002.1:55625448-55650884 GCA_027478595.1 Erythroxylum anguifugum
GATTCTCGAATCTGATTTCCAGGTGTTTAACCCGGATCGACGAGTCACCCGATCTTACAACAAGCAGTTTCATAACAGTCAAATTCATTTTTAACAACATAAACTGTGCATAATGAGAGATTTTGGAAAGTAAGACAATTGGCTGTAACTGTTCTTATGTACACCCACTAAAATGGATGACACCAATGTTGATATGGCTCTCTTCATTGTTTGCAAAACTTTATTGTTCAACATTTTAAATCCTTTCTTTTATTGTTGGACTAGGATTAGGGCTTTGATACCATGCAATTTTTGAAAGATGCTACCAAACTCCCTCATTTAGGATTGGGGATTGTACAATCAAAATCTATACTAATGGGTTCCATGCATTCTATGTGGAACATGTATTCACGTATTGAACATATATTATGACACATGTTAATTAAAGATACACGGTCTTTGACATATTTGGAAGAACCATACAATTTTAACTCTTCTTATTTGTTATGCATTTCCTATGTTGTAGTTATATTGACTGTCTTCTTCAACAAATTCACCAGTGATCTGTTATTAACATTGAGCAATTTATCTGGCATAGGAAGGAAAAAACTGGTGTTGATCGGTTTTCCCTTAGGCAAGCTGTTATATTCATCTGTGCCACCAATAGGCCTGATGATTTAGACCTAGAATTTGTTCGTCGTGGACGTATTGATCGTCGGTTGTACATTGGGTTGCCTGATGCAAAACAAAGAGTGCAAATTTTTGGTGTGCATAGTGTTGGGAAGCAACTTGCAGAAGATGTAGATTTTGGAAAGGTAAGATGTTTTTGCTTTTTATTTTTCTGAATGATTGGATAAATCACACGTGATTGGATAGAAACAACCATATGTGGCATTTCCAAACTTCGGAAAGCTTGCAATGGATAAATGTGAAATCAAAATTAAGGACAATAATGGAAAAAACAACCAAGATATTAGTAATGATCGAGTACAATAGCGATGTATGGCTTATTATAAAGTTTAAATTCAAATATTTTATACCACTCTAGTGGTCAAAAAGGATTGGGAATTAAATTTGTTTTTTTTCTTGTCCTCGTTTGAGTTATGAAGAACTAGGGTTTATTTCCATATGGTGTTTGGCATAATGAAATGGGTTATGTAATGTAAATGATGCATTATTTTGATAATTCTTTTAATTGATTTGTAATTTCGTTACTATTATGTAGTACTTAAGAAATCATGCCTTTATGCAATATCATTTTCATTGCATACTCGAGCTTATTTAATCTCTTATGCATCCTATTTAGAATTGTTTTGTATTCTTAATATGATATTATTTACTATTCTATATTGGAATAGTTTAGGTATACCATCTTTAAACATTAGTATTAGCTTGTATTGTCTTGCATTATATGAATTGATGGGCCAAGACCTACTCATTAGTGATCGTTTTGTTCTTTTGTTTCTCCCTTACATCTACCATCCATTAAACAATCTATTAAAATTGACCGGGTAAATAATCCATCAAAATATGTGCCATTTTTAACCATCCATTGTGTACATATATACATTACTATTAGCATAATTGATGGTAATTTAAGAGATCACACCACTATTTTCATACACCAAACAATCCAAAGTTGAAAATGTAAAATGAGGGAGTCTACTAGGAAACTGATAGTTGAAGTGTTCATGCATTTATCATTTTATTGATGAAGCTCCTTTTCTTGTTAGATGGTCTTTATCTCGCTTTAGATCTAAAACTACTTTTTGTTTGAATTATTCAAGTGTTGGAATTTTTTGGGGGGTTTGGGAATGGAATTTTAGTAGTCCATATTGAAAGTATCTGCATTTATCCATGTCTAAAAGGAAATTCAAATTCCCTATGTTGGATTTCCATAATAGGCTTTATATAGAATCTGTTAAATTGATACATTTAAATACAATCTGCAATGTTCAATATCTGGGTAGAAGAATTTTGAGAAAAACTAACTCTTTAGTCGTTTGCGTGAGTGCTACCCATATGATTCAAAAACAAATATCAAAATGAGGCCAAACTTGGTCCAATGGGCAAGATCTAGTAGAAATCTTTCTGAGAAGGTTGATGATAAGCCTTCTGTTAAATATGTTTATAAAAGCAGGGAGAAGGGTAGCTCTAGGAGGCAATCATGATGAAGAATAAGGCCTAGACTGATTTCAACAAATTGTTTCTAGTTTTCTATGGTCTTATTCAGAGCATTGTGGTCTGTTACTAAGAATATGCTATGTGATTCTAGAAAGCTGACATGGCAAGTTGGGGGGTTATAGGTTATATTGAGAATGTAGGTGTGAAGGGGGTAGACAAAAGATGTTATGGGCAACATTACAGAGGCTGAAGATACAACTCCTAAATCGCAGAAATCAATCGTGGTTTACAAACGATTTACACATGGGAAGAAAAAGTCAATTTCCTAAATTAGTTCTTATATTCCTATTCAAATATTATGGTTGATTCTAGAATGTTTTATTTTGGTTGTTTAAGAGTATCTACATATGGCAAGTAGGGTAAAGGGTTAAGGATTAGCCTACCCTCACTTGTAATATATAAACGTTATCTTCGTATGGAATAAAGGAGTCGATTTTTCATATTAGAGGTTGTGAACTCCTAAAGTTCAGAGATCGTAGGGTTCTCTCTAACGAGCCCTTAATTTATTTCAACATAGGTCGAAAGGGTAGACGTTCTAACAAGCAAGGATCTCTGTCTTTTGATCCTATAGTGAATCACCGACCCATAACTCGATCCCAGACACAGGTTCATGACAAAAGATTTGTGTAGGATTTCCTCGTTTGGGTGTGACTAGGAGAGGTAGCCTCAAATGTTGCCACTATCACTGTGAACCTCCTATTCTGCTATCAATAACACTCTTCTTCTTCTTCTATTTCCCTCATTCATCTAGGATCCTAACAACTTTTGGTATCAAAGCATCGAACCTATAGTAGGTCATGTCCCAAACTAGAATGGAGGCAAGACTAGAGCACGTAGAAAACGAGCTTAATCAGCTACCTGGATTGAAGAAGATGTTTTGGACCTCACAAACACCATTGCCTCACTAGCTTAAAGGATGAAAGAAGGCTCGCATGCTCATGAAGAGTCGGTCCTTGGGAGTCAATCAACAAAATCCAGCTGCACCCTCTGAAAGCCCCCGATTATTGAGAAGATGACAAAATGGGTTATGCACCCTCGAAGGTTAGAGTTATTCGTTTTTTATTAGGAGAGCCTTGGTGCATGGATCTTCAAGTCCGAACGGTATTTTGCCTTAAACTGATCATTGGAGAAGGAGAAGTTGGAGGCTACTAGAGTTTGTTTTGAGGGAGAAGCCTAAGCACGGTTAAGGTTTGAAGAAAGACAAACCATTCTCTTCCTGGTAGGAGTTAAAAAAACCAATTGCTCTAGATTCACTGGGATACAAAAGGGAACCTTACTTCATGAATTTTTTTTGCTGTCTGACAAGAACGTATGGTCGTAGAATACCGAGCCCACTTCGAGTTTTTGTCAGCTTTAGTAGGAAAGATAGAAGCAGACCTTGACAGTTGTCTTTGTTAACGGGTTGAAAGAAGAATTAAAGGTTGAACTATTCATGCTAAACCCATCGAGCTTGAAGGACACCATAGAAGTAACAGCTCGAGTAGAGAGGAAGAACTAGATCTTTAGCCAACTCAGTAAGCCAAAACACTCAAACGAACCCCTTCAATCCAAATCGAAAATGACAGTTGCACCATTTGTGGACTCCCCCTAAAACCCTTAGTCAACTTACAACCAGTAACACCCTTCTAGCCCAAAATTATCCAAACCCAACTGATACCCTCAAAACTCAAAACCTTTCTACCAACTGGCTTACAAACCTTAGATCTGACTCAAAGCCTCACCTAGACTGATTTTAGCAAATTGCTTCTATTTAGATGAACAATTGGGCCTAGATTGATTTTACAAATTGCTTCTATTTTTTTGCGGTCTTATCCAGAGTGGTTTGCAAGTAAGAATATGCTATCTGATTCTAGAAAGTTAACACTGCAAGGCAATTATGGGGGCTACAGGTTATATTGAGAATATAGGACATGTGGAGGGGCAGGCAAAGATTTGTGTGGAACTAAGAGAGAGTTAGCCTGTCAAATGCTAACATTGTCTTTGAACCTCCTATTCTGTTACCAAAAGCCCTCGTCTTCATCTGTTTCCCTCATATTCATCTAGTTCATCTGGGATCCTAATAGTTGATTTGACTTCTTTTTGCATGGATTGTTAGCAATATTTAATTCAAGGCTAAACAACTAATCTCCCCTGTAGTTTAAGAAATCTTAGAAAGCACCTCCTAATCTTTAACATTTTTGAAAAAAATTCCTTTTTGTTTTCAGTATTATAGAAAAACCCTTTCTTTTAGACTTTGAATAAAAAATAACAACGAAACACATGTAGTATGAACATCAGATGTGGACTAATCAAATGTTATTTATATGATGATTCAACATAGCTCTTAAATTTGAACCAAAATAATTAAATCCGACACAATCAAGTAATTTATTATAATTATCGTTTAGGTCTAGTTTAAAAGCTGGTTGGGTTATTATATTGGTGACAGTTGGTTAATTCATGTTTGATGTTCATACTATATGTGTTTCGTTGTTATTTTTTAATCGAAGTCTGAGAGAAGATATTTTTTTGAATTTTTTTTCGAAAATTAATAGATTTCATTATAAGAAAATATATACAATCTAGGGGACAAAATTAGTATAATCGTTAGAATCTAGATTACAGAGATTTATGGTTCCTAGTAATCATCACATCTTGAGATCGAGGGAACTTGCAAGACCACTTAGTCCAGTGTTACCCCAAATTTCTTTTTGAAAAATTGAAAACTAAAAGGGGCTTTTTCAAGAATTTTAAAGATTTGGGAGTTTTTTCAATGTTTCTTAAACTACAGGAGGGATATGTCTTTTACCTTTTAATTCAATACAACAATCTGTACAAGGCCTAAGCTCTTTAACATTTGCATTGGTTAGTAGCTCAATTTTCTAATTGAAATTCTTGATGATATTATATATATATTTTATTTATATTTGAGTTTTCCATTTGATTTCGACATATGGATTGTAGCCAAAGTAACTTTGAGCTTTACTTTTTCTCCTTTTTATTCATTCTGCAGCTTGTATTTCGTACTGTTGGCTTTTCTGGGGCAGATATCCGAAATCTTGTCAATGAAGCTGCAATCATGTCAGTAAGTTAACCAATCGTTGATAGATGTAAAAATAGAGCTAGAGTTGATCATTGCTATCAGTGAGACTATAATAATGGTTGTAAGTTCTTATTATAGTCTTACTGAAATGTATGAACCCTCCTAATTTGTTTGATATGAGTCAATTGAGTGGAAGAATCTCTACAATCTACATGCAGTCATCCTTTATGTTCCATAAGAGAGTGTTTTTTCTTTCTATTTTGAAGATATAACCTGATTTTTGTTGCAGGTAAGGAAAGGGCATTCCATGATATACCAGAAAGACATTGTTGATGTATTAGATAAACAATTGCTTGAGGGCATGGGTGTGCTTCTTACAGAGGAAGAACAACAGAAATGTGAACAAAGTGTATGTCTGTTAATGCTATGTTGTTTGTTGATTAAACTTTAGAAAATTTCTTGTGCAAATCTTCAATTTTTGCCTAGACTAAAAATTGTATGAAGTTGATTCACAAAGTTTTATCATTTTACATGGTGGCCTTGTAGAACATGTCATGCATATTCATGCTGACTTCAGTGATGTGATACGTCATAAAGATCCTTAAACCTTCCCTTAATGAAATATGACAGAGGATAAAAATTATAATCCAACATGTTAAGAAAATATCTCCTACTCTGTGCAAGTATATACATTGCAGTGGCATTCCTGTATAGGTTGACCTGCCTTTAGTCCCTTGATTCGCCATCTGGTGGTCAAGATGTTGGTTAACCGCTGCAACACTTGTTTTGCTCATAAGCCAAGAATCACTATCTGTGGAAGAATGATTCTGAAGATAACGTAGCTATTAGGAATATTTTATGAACCATGTGAGAGAAATCAGATTAAGGTCCCCAAAAGAAATAAGAAAGCTAGGTATCCCTATCCCAAGCCATAATATTGTGGGAAGGATGGAGGATGAGAATTGTCTGAGGGTTAAGCTGCACAGTTCATGTGACTACTGTTCATTGTGTAGCTAATCTAAAGGCTAGTTTTCTTTTCTAAAATTTGAACTGTAGTTGTTTTTTTTTGAGTTTATCCTTGTAAAAAGAAAGCAACCAATGCCTATTAGAGACAGCTGAATTTAAGAGTCCTAGTTTGATAAGGCGTCCTAGTTTGATAAGGCTTTATTGATAGGATCTCTACGTATTTGATTGTTTCAGATTTATTAGGAACAGTCATAGTTCATTTTTCTGAATTCAGTATTTTCAGTTTGGAATCGTGATGGATTCTTTCTGTGATTTTTACCCTCAGGAGACCCCAAAAACACTAGAAGTGATTTCTAGAATGAATTAGTATGAGGCTGATGCTTTTCTCAAGACACTAGGAGTTGTAAATCTCTTGTTCAATACTCTAGAGAGGTTAATTTTTATGAGAATTTGATTCTCTTGATTACATGAGTTAGTGAGTGATACCCATAGAGAGTACCTTTGTTAAAAGCAAAGCAGATTACAATAGCTTATAGAGTAAAAGGTAACCATTAAAATAAAACGTAACTTTAAGATTGATATAACAAAATCCAAAAAAAAGAATAGATTCTATAGTCCCTAAGTAGCTTTTGATGGGTTCTCAAAGAAGAAATTTTGTTATTTGGCATAGGGTCGACTATGTTGTCCTGATTGGCTATTATCTTTTCAAATTATGTGTCTACTGGCATCGCAAAGCAGTTTGGGAACTTAATTTAGTTTCATAAAAAGAGATATTGCTGTAAAAGCTTCTCTATATTGGGCACAATTCCATCTAATGATACAATTTATTTCTTTCTCGCAAATTTTAATTGTCCATCACTAGAATTTATTTTCTACTCTTGCCTAACAATAGTTAGTAGAGACTACATTAGTTGTGAGAGGACTCTTGTATTAAAATACCAATCCACTCTTTCACTATTATAAATCTTCCAGATACCAATCCACTCTTTCACTATTATAAACCTTCCTTCAATTTTCTACGAATCCTGGACGCTAGAATTTATATCGCTTTAGAGAGTAGAGCGTACAGAATCTACAGATGTTTTAAATCATCAAGATTGCTTTTCTTCACATGTTTCTGTTTTCTGTGTGTACAAATTCGACAAGTTCTATTAGAAATATGGCAATAAAGCATCTCGCATCTTTTGTTTGTTCTGCGTGTGGCACTTGGATTTTCTCTGCTTCCATTTCTCCCTTTCCCTTTTTCCAGTTTTGCTATCTCTGTCAGTTATCTCACTTTTTTCACTCCTATTTCTTCAAATTCATGAAAAAGAAAGAAAAATTTTAATGTCAAATACTTAAAGAAAAGTAGGAAAAGGACAGGCTTGACCCAAAATATGGGATGTTATTCCAAGAAAACGAAAATAGCATTGGATCTGCATCACTTAAGTATATCGTAATATGAGTGGCAGGTCTTGATATGTCTCTGCGGAAAGAATTTGTAATATCGAAATCTAATGAAAGTGCATTTTCAATTGAGGCATGCAATCGAAAGAACTGAAAGCTCACTCATATTTTGTGTGAAACTTTTACCTTCTTTTGGTTAAGAACTTATCATTGAGGTTACTTTACTTTCTAGGTATCATTTGAAAAGAAGAGGCTTCTTGCTGTTCATGAAGCTGGTCATATATTACTGGCTCATTTGTTTCCACGGTTTGATTGGCATGCATTTTCTCAGCTACTTCCTGGTGGCAAGGTGAAATATTTCTTCTAATAACTGGACTCACGTGTATACTATTGTATCATTGCAATTCCATTGAAACATGTTTTTGGGTTACTTTTTGTTTTCCTGTTTCAACATGAGTAGGAAACTGCAATATCAGTGTTCTATCCGAGAGAAGACATGATAGACCAAGGTTACACAACCTTTGGATATATGAAGATGCAAATGGTGGTAGCTCATGGTGGACACTGTGCTGAACATCTTGTGTTTGGTAATGACATTACTGATGGAGGCAGTGATGATCTTGAAAAGATAACCAAGGTAAGTTTGCTGACATTTGTATGATAAAGACAAGGTGTTCTGCTATCTTGGTTCCTGATCATCTGCTAATTGGTTCCCAATTATTTTTGCTGTCTGCAATGATATTCCTCTTAATAAGTATAGAAGCGAAATAAAAGAATAAATATAATATTTATTAGGATTGCTGTTTGCATTTTAAGATGGCTCGATGTCACTGGAAATAATTACAGTATCATTGTTTTGGTTCTACTGAAATAAATAATTAGACTATCATATTGTTGTTATTGACTAGCATTATATCAGATTGCGAGAGAGATGGTAATCAGTCCTCAAAATCCAAGGTTGGGCCTTACTGCTTTGATTAAAAGAATTGGACTAATGGATCGACCTGATAGTCCTGATGGGCAGTTGATTAAATATAAGGCATGTTTTTATCTTCTTGTCTAGTTTCAAGTGCATTATATTTGTTAACCTGATGTGGCTATTTGATTCTTGTTTAATATCCTTCATGGTGTCAGTGGGATGATCCTTACGTTATTCCTGCTGATATGACTGTTGAAGTGTCTGAACTATTTACACGGGAATTGACAAGGGTAAGTATTCACTTTGTGCTCATTCCTTTATTGCTAGATAGTGAGTGCATATTTATTAGTGAGGTTGGGGGAAGAACTTAAGGCAAGAGATACAGTCGTACAGTGTGAATAATTTCCCAGACAACAAGGGGATGTAAATAAGACCAGAGAGATTTAAAGAAGTAGAGTAAATAGGGATTATATTCCAATAGGGCTATAAAATCTTTCTTCTACTTGACAAATGGACTACGATAAAACATCAATGTTTTATCGTAAGGTTGACATCAACCAGAATTTAATCCCAGTAATAAGAACTATGCAAACATAGAAACTAGATAGTTTACTGGCAAAGTTAAGATGGAACATGGTAATCTCAAATGAAAAATAATATTTGAAAATATTGGAGTTAGTGCAACTTCATGATTTATTCTGCATCAATTATAGACGACACAAACTATGTACTTCACTAGTGCTCTAGTATCAAATGAAGCCTACTGTATTACAAAGTATGAATACCGGAGGCTTGTCAAGATTTATCACTTTCTTCCCCAACTAGCTAAAAGGGATAACAATCTTGTGAGTTTTAAGGTATTGAAACTTTTGGTAACTCCTTGGTGTCTTTCATGCTGTTTGATAAATAGTTTGTTACTGTATATTAAAAGCTTTGCTGAAATGTGCTGAACAGTGATACTTACATTTACTTAAGTTACCCATATGCATTTACTTAAGTTACCCATATGGATTACCCTTATGGAGAAAGGCTTAACGCTTGCAAGATTTTGACCATTTTATCTGCTGCTTCTATGCAAAATCTTTAGCCTTTGATTAAACAGTGATACTTAGATACTTGTGTAGTATGTTGAAGAGACAGAAGAACTTGCAATGAAGGGATTGAGAGACAACATGCACATACTCGATGTGATTACCAGGGAACTGTTGGAAAAGTCAAGGATAACTGGATTGGTATATACTCCACAAGCCCTATGCATACATTGCTCCCTCTCATACTTACTATCACATTATGATGCATCTTTAATTATTTTAATGTACTTATCTCTAATCCAGTTTTAGTTCCACATTTGGTGTGAGTATATTTTGATAAAATCATTGAAGCAAGATCTGTCTTTGTTATCACCTTTCTTGTGATTTTATTCTCTATTCTGATAGTTACAGACCATCATCTTTCATTAGTGAAATTTTGTTCATTACATTTCCTTTGATGTTTGATTGATTTGTCAATGACAGTGTTATATGCCCTTGTTTGTAATATAGTAATAGGAGCTTGTACCCTAAAAGTGCCCAACAGCTTCGATTACGAGCTTTGTTTAGGTGTCTTCCTACCCTTTGTACCTATCTTGAAAGAGTAGAAAATAAGGGCTAAGGTAGAACTCTTCAATCTCAAAATCAGATCATTTGTAGAGTCATGCTTGCTTTATTTCTGATGAGAACCCCCTATTTAAACTAGATTACAAGCTAACTTATTCTAATAGACTCCTATTAGGAAGCGACTACTTCCAACTATCTAGAAACTTAAAAGATAATGTAGGCTGACTTCACTATCTAAATCTGAGGACAACAACTACTAAACTGACATGCTAACGAAAACAATAATTTGAAATAGAATGATAATTAAGAGGTCATTTGATTTCGCTTTTTTTTTGGTTGTTAATATCAATGTAATTATACCTTTATTATTAAATACTACATAAAAATCAGAAAAATAATTTATGATTAATTAATTAATTATGTTATAAAATATCATATAATATTTATTAGTAAACATTAATAATAAATTTATCTTATTTTATTAAAAATGAATAATTATGTAAATAAGAAATTTATAAAGTTTTGTTTTTTTATTAAAATATATTTTAATTGTTGAAAATCAATGTTACCATCTAGAATTAAATATTTAAATCCTAAAATATTTTTATTTATTAAATAATTATTTTATAAAATTTTTAATTTTAAGATTTTTTAAATTTAAATTGAAAATAATTTTTATCTTTTCATAAATTTTATTTTTTAAAATTTATAATTTAAATAATTATAAAATTAAAATTATTTGATGTAATCATAATTCTTATTAATAATTAATATTGAATAATTAAATAATATTTATGTAGTTAATTTTAAAATCAAGTTATGACAAGAAAGTAAAAACATAAAATCAAAACTATTTTTTGTGATTTTCATAAGTAACAAAAATAAAAACTTAATAAGTTTATTTTGTAATCACAGAAGTAGAATAAAACAAGCACAAAAGTGGAATCAAGCCTAAATGATTTGGTTGACAACTAATTAATTGGTTGCTAATCTTTCTCCTTTCTCACGTGAGAAATGACCTTTGACCACTTTGACTAAATTGGGCTCACAATTGTTGCACCTATTGTTTTCCTTAACATCATTTTCCCCATTAAAAATGAGCTTGACTAGGAGTGGCAGTAGGTCAGTCTGAGTCCTGATCACCATAAGGCTCGAGCCTGAGCATCAGAAATATTTTGATCCTCAAGTCTAAAGCCCAGTCAAACATGTTTTGGCTCGTTAAATTGAGTAAGACCAACCTAATTTCTTATAATTTGTTGGGATAAAAAATTTCTTGAGCCTGAATTTGGTCAAATTGACCTTAGCTTGTTGACCTGGCTAGGCTTAGGACTTTTTGCCATGCCTATGCTTGACCTCATTCCGTAAAGATGGATACGGATTCCTTAATTTCTTCTAATGTTTCTTGTTTAGGTTGCAAGTCATTTAGGTTTTTTCCTTCATTTTGTTCGGTCAATGTACTAGAAAAACTTTAAATACTATGTTTGGTTGATGAGAATCGCTTCCTGCCCTTTTGGTGTAGCACAAATAGAAGAAGTATTAACTAGCAGCTAAAACTCTCAAAATTGGTAATAGGCTACTAAAATATCAAGTTATAGGTTTAGATTTCAGCTAAAATTTCAGATTTGGTATAGTTGAGTTTTTTGGGTTTGGTTATTAGAAATTTAAGCTTAAGATTTCAAGATTTGATATGGCTAGAATTTAGGGTATGGATTGCTGGAATTTAGTGAGTAGCAAAAAATGGAGGATAGGAAACTAGGAGGCACTCCTAGGGTCTAAATCACTCTTAGAAGAATTTATAAAACTCAAGTTTGTAGAAAAATTTCAGGTTTGTTATACTTGAAGGGCTGAGTATACACATATTCTAGTAGAAAAGGGTTCCTAGCAAATTTAAATCTTATTCTAATAAAAATTCTAGAAATTTGAATCCTAAACAATTAGGACAACATATCTAAAGTAGATAACATATTTATTTCACTACTACTTATTTAATATGGACTGCTAACATAATTTAAATTTCAGCCCTTATTGTCTTTGCTGTCTACTCAATTTTCAACCTTCATTCCACCAAATTAAAGCTTGTGTATGACTAATTTTTTTACTTTTATTTCTTTATAGACTTTAAACTCTTCTGCATTAATTCTCTCTGGCTTGTCTAATGTTGTCCTTAACATAGAATGTGATAGATACTGATCTTATAACTCTGATTTCAACTTCTAAAATTTAGATTCTAAAATTCAAGTACTGACAAAAATTGGTCTTCTTTTCTACTTAACAAGAAATTGTCGATATTCTCTATCTCTTGTGGCTACAATTTGTTCACAAAGAACATCTCCTCTTTAAAATGGGGAATGGTTGGAATTCTCACGGCTGTAGTAGGAGATTGTGTATCATCATATTCATGATAAATAGTTAAGGTCCACAATATTAAAGATGAGACTAATGCCATTGTTACTTGGTAATTCCAAAACATAAGCTCTAGCATTTATCTTCTTGATGATCTTATAAGGTCCAGCATTCCATTAATGAAATTTCTTATATTTCCCTTTTAGAAAACGCTTTGGACTAATCCTAACTAACATCATATCCCCTTCATTGAATTCCATCAATCAACGATGTTGATAAGTTGATGATTTTTATCTTTTGGCTTACTTTATCAGAGATGTCTGCCATGTGTTTTACAAAACCTTCAACTTCAACACTTAACTCGTGTTGTTTGTTGTTTGTGGTAAAGGAATCGGATCACTAGGCTTCCATGGTTGAACTCCCAAAACTATCTCAAAAGGACTCTTACCAGTTGACCTATTTATAGGGCCGTTGTATGCAAATTCTGTCATAGGAAGAATTAGGTTCCAATTTTTCACAATTTCTCCAACCAAACATCTTAACAAATTTCCCAAGCTTCTATTTACCTCCCCTGTTTGTCCATTAATTTGGGAATGGATAAAACTTGAAAATTGAAGCTTATTGTTCAATGTTTTCCATAGGGTTTTCTAAAAGTAACTCGTAAAGTTCACGTCATGATCAGAAACGATGGTTGAAGTTAATTTATGGAGACGTACAACCTCTTTGAAGAATACTTTGGCAATATGGACTGCATCACAAGTCTTGGAACATGGAATGACAATACTCATCTTGGAAAACCTGTCTACCACTATAAAAATAGAATCATAACCTCTTATAGTTTTAGGAGTTTTTAAGACAAAATCCATACTTACTTGCCATGGGTCATGAGGCATAGACATAATATGTATAATCCAAAATTTTGTTTCTTTTCTTTAGCTAATGGACATGTTTGACATTGTCGTATGACCTTAGATACGTCCCGCTTTAAAGTGGGCCAATAAGAGCGATCTTCAACCATTACTATAGTTTTGTGTTTTCCACTTAGTCCAGTATTACTCCAATCCCCATCTGCTCTTCATGCTACTTGTCAGATTTGCAGCTATTCCTCTGCCTAACATGGCCAATCTGCAATGTAGGAAGATGGCCTAAAATACCATCTCACTGCTTCTACTTTCTTGTTTGAATACTTTGCAATTGCGCTCTTTCCATATCTAGTACACCAAGGCTGCCCAACTTAACCTGATAGCTTTGAGATCAGCCGCATTATGCACTAAGATATTTCCTAGCCAAGCAATAGTTTCACTCCAAGAATCCGTTGGTCGGGCCACGTTGAGTATATTCTGCAACTGATCCCAGACTTGTCTGGTATACCTGTATCTAATTAGGGTCTAATTATAATTTGATGTTATCCATCTCGTAAGTCTATCTTGATAATGATAGTAGCTCTAGTCAACATATCTAACATGTTATCAAGGCGAGGTATTGGAAAGCTATACCTTATTGTGATCTTATTTATCGCCAAACAATTAATACACATTCGCTAATTTCCATCCTTCGTTTTTTTTTTCAAAAATTAATAGATTTCATTGTAAGAGTATATATACAATCTAGAGGACAAAACTAGTATAATCCATAGAATGTAGATTACAGAGATTTATGGTTCCTAGTAATTGTCTACATCTTAAGATCGAGGGAACTTGCGAGACCACTTAGTCTAGCATTACTCCAATCCCCATCTGCTCTTCATGCTACTTGTTAGATTTGCAGCTATTCCTTTGGCTAACATGGCTAATCTGCAGAGTAGGAAGATGGTCTGAAAAACCATCTCACTGCTTCTACATTCTTGTTTGAACACTCTGCAATTGCGCTCTTTCCATATGTAGTACACCAAGGCTACCCAACTTAACCCAACTTAACCTGATAGCTTTGAGTTCAGCCATAGTTTCACTTCAAGAATCCGTTGGTCGGGCCACGTTGAGTATATTTTGCAACCGATCCCAGACTTGTCTGGTATTCCTGCATTTAATCATGAGGTGTTCCAAACTTTCCAGTTCCGCATTACATAATTCGCAGTTCAAATTGCTAATGGAGAATTTGATCTTATCCCTTGTAAGCAACCATCCTTTTTACGACTCAATAGTGTTAGAATTGCACTTGGACTAAGATTTTCTTACATAAATCCTTTTCTCAACAACTCCTCCAGTTGTTTCTTCAACTCTTCATTCTCAATAGGATTTAAGCGATATGTTGGAAGATTTGGTAGAGTAGATCCAGATATCAATCAATAGGATATTGATTATCTCGTAAAGGAGGTAATTCACCTGGCAATTCATCCAATGTAAGGTCTAAAAAAATCAGCTAGCAATTCGCCCACTTCTTTGAGGGGTGTTTCAGGGGCTGTTTTTGTTACTTCCTTCACTGCCATTTCAAACACAATTCCATGCTCCTTGCTAATAGCTTCAAATTCTCTCCTCTTAAGGATATTAAGAGGTTTTTTCTTGGAATTTATGGCTATCTTGTTACTTCCTTTTGTTTTTCTACCTTGTCTACCTTCATAGGCTTCAAAATTTTCTTCTTTTCATGTAATATAAATTGATAGATGTTGCTTTTCCAAAGTGCTGCACATCTCGATCATAAAGCCATGATTGACCAAGTAAAATGTGAGATACTTTCAGAGGAATGACATCACACCAAACAAAGCCCTCATGTATTTCTAATTTGAAATACTTTAAGCACATTTGAGCGACCGGTATAATCCTATCATTCACCCAAGCAACTTTATAGAGATGTGGATTTTTTTTTCCATAAGTAAATTCAATCACTTCACCATATTCTCTGATACCGCATTCAGATTACTTCCTCCATTAGTGATAAGCTTGCTCACTTTATTTTCGCATATAACTTGAGTAAAGAAAATAGTAGTACGGAGCCATTCTTTAATTCTTTCACCTTAAGGGTTGGACATATGTGTCTCACTACATTAAGATTTGTAGGACTCGCTAGTTTGTTACTAGAGTCTCCTTCCAACTCCTCTCCAGCTTCGTGTTCACACACATATTTTTTAGATTCTTCCTCTTCTTCTTCCATCATGTACAAACCTCTATTTGTACATTCACCAGCAAAGTGGCTCCTCCTATTGCATCAGAAGCACTTCTTGTCACTATTGCCTCCTTTCATCCCAGTCTTAGCTATGGATTTTCTTTTAGGTTCAGCCAATTGAGAAGTTTTTTAGTTATCCTGTGGTACAAATTTTGATGCATTAAGTGATGGTCTAAAGTTTTGCGTTGTCGTTGTTCTCTTCATGCCGAACTCCCTAACTTAACTTTGTAACTTTTTAGTTACTTCTTGTCCTAGGTATTGTTTCATTCTTAAAGCCAAGTGATATGCATCTTCAAGGCTGTAAATTCTTTTTATTATTAGCTCGTTGCAAATTTTTGCCCTTAAGTCATTTTTGTAGTGAGATATAAGTCGTCGCTCCAACTTCATCCCCTCACATTGGATAAAAAGTTCATCAAATATTTTTGTATATTTAGTTACGCCCTTGTTTAAGGGTTGTAAGTTGATCTTGAAGATCTTCTTGATAGTGAAATAGTAAGTATTTTTTTGGTAACCTAACTTCATCTCTTCCTAATCAACAATTGGTGGTTGGCCTGTTTTTCGAAGTCTACCTCTATTGGTTTCCACCAGATTTTAAAGTGTCCAAATAACTTCATCTTTGTGAATCAAACTTTTCAGTTTTCTGATATGTGGTATTGGTCAAAGAAATCATCCATTGCTGCTGTCCTGTCCAACAACAGGTGTGGATCCATCTTCCCTATAAAATCACGGGCTTCAACACGCACTTTCTTAGTAATATCATCGAATATGTTGTGTGTTTCAACTCTATCATGGCCTCTAAAGGCTAGCATGCCCTCTTAATCTGCTGCTGATTGGTTTCTTTGTCTTGGATCTCTTGGTAGGCATTAATTTCCTAATCCCACTCATTGTTGAAACTATTCAACCCCTTCATCTTGGATTTTACTTTATCCACCTTCATCATCTCATGTAGTTTGTTGTCTGATGATGTTTTTTGGACTGGTTCTTGGAGCAGCTTGTGATCGAGACTCATTAATGTCCAATCTTTTTATAATTCTCAAAAGTATTTCATCTCGCTCTTGGTTGGTGAGTATTCTTCTATAGGCCCTTCTGCTACGTGTCTCCATTGTGAACCAAAGCTCTGATACCAAATTGATGTAGGATAAATAGAAGAAGTATTAACTAGTAGCTAAAACTCACAAAATCGGTAATAGGCTACTTGAATATCAAGTTTTAGGTTTGAGTTTCAGTTTGGACTGCTAAAATTTCAGATTTGGTATAGTTGAGTTCTTTGGGTTTGATTGTTGGATATTTAGGCTTAGGATTTCAGGATTTGATATGGCTACAATTTAGGTTTAATATGGCTATAATTTAGGGTTTTGGTTGTTGGAACTTAGTGAGTAACACAAATAATGGAGTGTAGGAAACTAGGAATGGCTCCTAGGTTCTAAGAGTGATAAGAATCAGTCTTAGAGGAGCGCATCACACCTTCTAGTTGAAAACTCAAGTTTGTAGAAAAATTTCAGGATTATTATTCTTGAATGAGTAAGTATACACATATTTATAGAGAAATTCTTAGAACCCTTATTCTAGTAAAAACGGGTTCTTAACAAATTTAAATCCTATTTTTATAAAGCTTCTATAAATTTGAATCTTAATCAACTAGGATAATATATGTAAAATAGAATAACATATTTAACTTACTATTACTTCTTATGTAATAAGGAATCATAACATAATCTAAATTTCAGTGCTTATTGTGTTTGTTGTCTACTCAATATCTATCCTTCATGCCGCCAAATTAAAGCTTGTGGTTGACTATTTTTTTTCGCTTTTATTTCTTCTATAGACTTTAAACTCTTTTGCACACCTTCTCTAGTCAAAAGAGTCTTTTACATTGATGCCCTGCTATGTAAGGCTCATCACAATTGTAATAAAGCTCCTTTACTTTTCTTTTCTCCATCTAGACTCTATTTAGTCGCTCCACAAAGATGTCCATAGATTATTAGATTATTATTTGTTGTATTCCTTCGTTGGTCAGTTGGTTCTTCTCAATATATATTTCCACAACATTCATACAACATGGGATAACTCACCGTGCTAGTCAAATCTTGAGGATTTTGTATCTCAGTCTTTACTCTTATTGAAAATTAGTCATGAAAATATTTAACAACTTGTTCTTAAGTAAGACTATTGGAACGTTCAAAGCATCGCTTGTAATCTTCTACTGTGCAGGTTTGCTGAAGTTTTTACAGCTCTCCTAGTTTATTGCTTCTTGTCTCCTTCTAAGAGGGTGATATGTTTTTTGTATGACCTAGTCATGAGATGACTCATAGTGAAATCCTCTTTTCCCTTGTTAGATTTCTTTCCCTTTCTAACAAGCTTTCTGTCAACTATTTTTACAGAAAATTTTGACCGCTTTCTTATTTATCATAATGCCCGTTTAAATGGGCTTAGTAAATAGAGTATTTAGGAAGTGAAATAGAACAAGAATATGCTAAGTTTTTATCCTACTGAAAATATATTTATGAAAATAATAGACTTCCTAAATAAGATGATCACTACCTAAATAAGATAAGCATTGCAATTACTTCTTAATCAATATGATCTTCTTGTATATTTCTTTCCTAAGAATACATCTTGCGTATCATTACCCCCTCCTGGACAAAGAGCTTGTCCTCAAGCTCAAACTTAGGGAACTCCAAATATCTTGGCCCTCCATCATCTTCTTTGGATTCTACCAATTCTACCCAGAAGAGCTTACATTTATGTCCTTGGTGGAATGCTCCATCACAATTGAGACAAAGCCCCTTTGACCTTCGCTCCTCCATCTTTTCCTTGGTTAACTTGAAAAAAGAGTGTACTTGTGCTCCCGATACTGAATGGTGCTAAAATTTTTTCCTTCTCTGTAGCTGCCCCTTAAGTGGCTATTTTCAAACTGCTCCAAGTAGGTTTGCCTTAAGATTCCTTCATAAAACAACCTGGTTGCTCCTTAATACCTTATTAAGTGTGGGCTATATTCATAGTTGCTCCTAAGCTATTCGGTTGTTGCAATTCTACTTCTACTCGCAACTCTTCCACAAGACCAACAGTGGATAGGCTAATATGTTGCTTTTTAGTGAACTCTATAGTCTGGGCTAGCAAAGATTAGAACTTCTTCTAATAATCCTTCGCCATTCCTATCTGCTTTAGGTTGGCCAATTTACCTAGGGGATTGAGGTTCATAGGAGGACTGAACCTAATCCATCTCTCTCTCTTCTTGCTGCACCGCACCCGGTAAAATCACAATTGTCTCCTGTCTCCCTATTAAGATGAATTGTTGCTAGCCCTTCCTTCTCTGCTTTAGGCTTTCACTGATTTTCAAAGAACTGTTTACATTTGTGTATCTAAATCAACAGGTCATCAATAGATTCAATACCATCGTATGAAGGAAATTATAATTTAGCATACCTAAGAACAATAGTCCCTCTGGCTTTGCCCAACGCTTCTTTCCTCCCTTTGGTCTCTACAGGTACTACTGTTGTTTCTCACCTCATTGTTCTTATTGTGCCCCTTTAGCTCTTGTAGAACCTCCTCCAGCTTCAAGAACTTTTTGTTGGACTGCTGGTATTCTTGCCTCTGCTCGATGTTTCTCATGAACACATCCATTTGACTTGACAAATCTATATAGTCATCCATGACGCCAGATTAATACCAAATTGATGTGTTTTTGTGTAGCATTTAGTCACGGGATGACTCACATGCTAGAGTTTTTCCCCTCTCTAGACCTTATTGTTGTTGTATTGACAAGTTTTCTATTAATTACTTTTACAGAAAATTCTGCATGCTTTCTTATTCATTGTAATGCTCTTTAAATGGGCTCAATAGAGTCTTTAGGAAGTATGAAAATCATAGACTTCCAAATAAGATGACCTCTGCGTAAATAAGATAACCACTGGAATTGCCCTGTAATCAAGATGATTTTCTTGTTTATTTCTTTTGTAAGAATGCATCTTGCAAGGAAAGTCTGATTTGGATTATCTCGGCACAAAGTTTCCTCCATCCAGATTTTCCAGTCCAGCCCTTTTACAACCATGATTGTTACTTTCATACTTGTTTCCTTGCCTTCAAATCTAGTTGCTGCCAGGTCACAAGTAACTTCTTCCAGTTGGGCTATAACTTATCTTGCTTGATTAACGTACTTGTCTTTTTCTGTTTTAGCTGTATCTTGTGCTTGATCTTCTTGATTTTTTATAGCCATGAAGGCTTCAATTTGCTGCTAAAGAGTACAGGAATCTCTCATAACCTCCTCCTGCTCTGGTACCAGGTTGTTATGGGCCCTTATTTGTGATCTAGTTATAGGAGGTTGTACCCTAAAATCACCCATCAGCTCTAATTGCAAGCTGCATTTAGGTGTCTTCCTTACATTTTCCTTACCTATTTTGAAAGAATAGAAAATAAGAGGTTATTAAGAGAGAACCCTTTGGTCTCGAAACTGGAAGTTTGTTTGCAAAATCATGCTTGCTCTATTTTGGATCGTAACTCCCTATTTAAACTAGATTACAAACTTGACTTATTCCAATTGACTCCTATCGCAAAACTACTCCTAAACAACTACTTCTATCTGGGAACTTGCAGATAATTCTGACTAACTTCACCATCTAAATCTAAGACTGACAGCTAACAGAAATAACAATTTGAAATATAATAACTAACAGATTGGTTGACAGCGAATTAATTGGTTGCTTATCGTCTTTCTTTTTTTGTTTACAGAAACATTTGTGAACCTGGTCAAAGGGAACCACTTTGACTGATTTGAGCTCTCTTAATTGTTGCTTTTGTCTTTGCCACTTAACAAACAGTCAGCTGCTTTTTATATTTATGATGGAAAACGTAACTTCTTAACTGCTAAAGGGACACAGTAATTGAATATCCTGTTAATAGCTTAGTTGTAATGAACTAATGGTGGACTGAACCTATTGCTGAAGAGAAGATAATCCATCAAAAAACTTGATGCTCTGAAATCCTTTAGGTTCTTTGTTTTATAGTTGTTTTTGTTATCCACTTATCGTGTATTTTGTTGTAGCTGTGATTAGTGCACCTTTGAATTTAGTTTTACCTTCTATGCTAGTTCTTACATGGTAATACCTAGGGAGATGAAAATGACTATTGTTGTATAACATTTCTAGTTACAACAATGTTCACTTTGGGATTTTACTATTCCAAGTCTGAATGAATATTCCTCTTTTCCAGTTTTGGAGCTAGTCCAAATTTGGGCCCTTTTCCTTATCATGCTTTTGGACAAGTTAACAAATTTTAGATTATGACGCTGGCCCCCTGACAAATTATTTTAATATTTGGACAATATTTCGGTCTTTTATGACTTTTCATTGCATCCTCCAACAATTCTTGAAACTTATTTCCCTGTATACGCCTTCATTAAGATGGATCAACACTTCTCTGAGCATTCCTGTAATCGAATCCCTGCCAAAAGCTTTGAGATTACATTGGGCTGATATCATCCTGGATGATGAAATCAAATGGATGTTGAAGGATCTTTTCATCAAATTTCTTCTATCATTTTATGCCGGTACCAGAATCAACTATTTTTCATAAGAATGTCCAGCATAAGGGTTTGGCATAGAAATAGCGCCATGAAACATGAGATCACTGCAGCAAAGAGGGGAATTGGGAGAGCAACTCTTAGTAACTTGGAGCCTGCTCCAGTATTGGGCCTTGTCCTATAACCAAACACATGTTAATGATAAAAATTTCATTTAGGATGATTATTAGAGGTCCCAGTACTAGGTCTGGCCTAAGGTTGTACATTCAGTAAACAACAGCATTGAAAGTTGCTCTGCCCACAAGCAACATCATATATGGTTTACTTGACATTGCAAGACGTATTAACTGGGTGTTTTATGCAGTCCTTCCTGACCATGTGCTTTATTTTCACTGTTCAGGAAGTTGAGGACATAATGAAGGGACTTTCTCCAACAATGTTTGAGGATTTTGTAAAGCCTTTCCAAATAAACTTAAAAGAGGTACATAACTTTCTCATTATGGTGGCTGATGTAGTGTATACTTGACTGATGAGAAGGTATATCTTATGATTTCTGTGGAAGTTGATTATGACTTCAATTGATATTGAATCTAAACAAGGAACTCAAATTGATTCATGAATTTCCTGCAAATGTAGCCAATATGGAAGAGAGAGGAAAAACGCAGCATGATCACGTAGTGTATTGTAAACTGATAGAATAATCAATAATGTCAAACCAACTATTGTCCTATAATTTTTGCGGCTTGTCATTTATCCTTTTTAAGATGTGGACAAGTGGACATTAAGCTACAATGGAGTATCTGTTTAGAGGGTATTAGTTGGCATAAAAATGTGGTAGCAGATTGGAAACAATTGAAAATTTCTCAAGTATACAAAAAAATACAAAAATCAGTGTTGGCTAATTGTTTCGTGTCCTATAAAGTTGCCTCTCATTGGCTTGTCCCATTCAGTGTCCTATTTGCTCAGTTACTTAGAATGTTGCTATTTGAATTTGTGTAATACTGATTTGATAGTTGTCATTTGATTAATTGATCATGGCACTAGCTAGTTTCTTTCAAAGAGGTGTTTTTGTGGGCATAGTGTTATTAATATCTTAACCAGGAGGTGAAATTTAGTTTGCTACAAATTGTTGTTATAATGCCATTTCCATTTGTGGAATTTCTGTAGGATGGACCATTGCCTCATAATGACAAGTTGAGATATCAGCCACTAGACATTTATCCTGCGCCATTGCATAGATGCTGAATTGAAACTGCGCACCGTGTTACCGTGCGTAGCATGCTTACTTCGGTTTCTAAGGCAATTGAAGCCTTTCCTGTTGTAAGCCTCAATTATTTTAAGCCCTATTTTCTCTATCCATGTCAATGAAAAGATACTACGTCATCAGCTTACAATCAATTTTGACAAGGAGGGTGCATGGGATGTTGGTTCCTTATTTCAAATTCCTATTCAATAACTCCTTGTTCTGTCGGCAGATTTGCCATGCACACTACATTGTATGGATGAGTTAATTTGGCCAATCCTGCGTTGAAAGTGAACTGAACCAACGTTTGACTCCTGTTGGCGTTTTGATTGGCTGCCTAACATCAGTTCACTTCCTATGCCCGAGGTTGCAGTTATCACTCCCAGTCATTGGCTCAAGCATGCATGGCGGGTACCATTTTAGACACCGCAGAATTGTGTAAGGTTGTTGGTCTTTGTAGGTAGACAGGTTGACTAAGATTGTTAGTCTTCTAACGATAGTTAAAGTTTAATTTTTGTTAAAGTTTGATTCAATCTTTGTGATCTCGTTTGTTTATGAATGTATCATATTATTTGTCACTTCCAATACGTAACTTCAGTACAATTTAATCAAAAAATGAACGAGAGATACTAATCTATTTACATAGAAATAATACAAAACTATTTCATAAGGTTCATTGATATCTACGTATTCGAACCAGTTACTCTTTAAAGCGTTTTACGATAACTATCCAAGAATTCAATCATAACTCTTTTAACATGAATTTTCTTAAATTTGTTAAAGATGATTGAATATATGATGTCTTTATATAGGTTAACAATAACTATTGTTCATTTTTTCTACTAACTTATCAAGATAGTGAAGAGTTGTTATTTCTTTCATTAATCCCACCAATTTAGTGAAAGGCGCCTTTTTGACCACTAACTCTTTTAAGAACATAATCCACTTCGTTGATGAGATATTCGACTGCTTATCCACTACTTAAAGAAGTTTGTAAGGTAGTTCTTTCTTTTTTCAGTTCATGTTCTTGTTATGCATGACCATATCAGTGTCTCTTGAAGACAATTATCTTGATAAGCCTTTAGTCAGCTCGCCTTAGCCATCTCTGTGTATCCTTGGTTGGTATTAGAGCCATCTTTCGTGTCTTGATTGACGGTACATTCTTTTGATAAGAGTGAGTAGGGAGAGAACCCATAAGTAATGGAAACATTACTTAATGACCCTATTCATTTGTCTTCAACTTTGTCTATGTCTAGTTTACCCTCTAGTGTAAAACGTGTATTATCTAATCGTATCGAAAATCTTGTAGAAATTACTCATCTACCTGTAGAAAATTGTGTTTGTGAGTCTTTTTTACTTTTGTTGAGTCCGCACAGTATATATTTTCTTGATCATTCTTGGACGAGAAGTATTCATACTATATTGTCTACATCTAGACCTAAAGTCAATGAAATTATCTAGAGTTCCAGATTGGAATAGTGTAGTCTCAAATCTATAACTGCAGAATAATATGTAAAGCTTGAAATCCCTAAAGAATTAATCTCTCTTTCTAGGGAGCACAATCATACACATCTTCATGTTGGAGCTATATGCCTTGTTCTTACACTTCAAGAAAGAAAAGGAATACCTACTACAGCTAGGATATCTCTTCTAGACACTTCCTATACAACGTATCAAAATGCCTTGATTAGTACCTTGCTGACAACGCTTAATAATAGAAGTGTCGTCCTGACCATAGTACCTGATTTCAATATCAAGTTGGATGATCCCACTTTGTCTGAACGATTGCAAGTTTAGATCTAGATCACCAGAGCAGAACAAGATCCTACGACCATCATGACTACTTTACATCACCAGATGATCTATCATCTACAGAATCATGCTTTGGACCTCAATTTTCAAATTCTACTTCGGATGCCCTTTCCATGGTTACTGATCATTCCAATGATCAGACTACCATCATTCAGATCCCGAAGCAACTACCAACACAGGAGCTTGAAAAGTTGATGCCTACTGAATGGATCACCAACTACTAAAAGGTGTTCCATGCACCTCATCGACACTATTTTCATACCACAACTCCTCCGATTCTGAGGATATTAAAAGATGGAACGGTGAAGTCCATCTATATGAAGCCCAATGAAGATTCATCTGGACTTTCTACCTCTGGGGCAATATTTTTGAACCAACCCGTATTTTCACATACGGAAGGTAAATCTAGTCCTCCTATCCGTTATTTTAAATCTAATGGAGATCTAGTTTATGTCAGTCATCATCGTGGACATTTTGTATAGGATGTTGACCCATCTATGTTGGGCCTCGTTTCTGAAGCCCAACGATCGATTCGAAATCGAAGCACATAAATATAAGCGGGTTTCTAAACTCTTTAACCCTCAAAGACAAGCCCTCACTATCTAACACCTCAAGCCCCAAAGGCGAGCCCACAAAACAAAGACCACAAAAATTGCAATTAACCTTTGAAAATGGTAGCTCTCGGTCTCTAGTTTATGTAGAACCAAGAATCACCTAAATCGGAGCTCTATAGCTCAAGATATGGTTAAAAATCCAAAGTAGGGTCATCGCCCGATTAAGCTCTCCAACCCGATCACTCACTTTCAATAGATCAAACTTCTTGAATTCGAAACCAATGACCATGAAATTTTAAGGGAAGGTAGGAAAATATGTTATAAGTCTAATGCCACAAGAATCGCCTCAATCGGAGGTCGGACGAAGGAGTTATGGCCCAACTAGTACAACACGTTCATATCCTGATTCCTATTGAACATACTTTGGTAAAAATGCCATAACTTTCGTTCTAGATGTCGGATTGACTTCATTCTTGGACAGTTGGAAAGAAGACATCTAGGGCTACAACTTTCATGAAGACCAAAAATTGAAATTCGAACGTTAAGGGGGTCAAAATATACGGACCGTGTGAAATCACACGGTCTGCCCGTGTACAATTCGGGTGAAAGTGGTGCGCAGGGACTGGATTCACACGGGCCATGTGAAATCACACGGGCTGATCGTGTACAATTCGGGAGACACCAATTTTTCACCCTCCAAGCCTTCTTCCAAAGCTCCTAAACCCCTCATACCATTTCTATACCTCAAACCCTTTTCTAACACCCCAAAAACCACTCCAAACACATCCAACAACACCAAACATCATTGAAATTTAA
>JANIPN010000002.1:55672217-55690772 GCA_027478595.1 Erythroxylum anguifugum
AAGGTGTGTCGATCTAGTGATAAGTGGGAGATTGAGGCAGCCCATATGACAATATTTTCCCATCTATCTTCTCTACAATGGATTGTAGAGCTTTGAATTCTTTCCCATAATTCATTTGAGAAGGAGCATTGAAGAATTTAAACTACTGCATGATTCTAGAAAATCTTACAGCCACTTATTTTGAGTGTGACAAACAAATGCATGACACATTTTTTATTATTCGTTAATTTTTCTTCCATTCCTTTTTTTTGGAAATTAAAGTAATTATATTTCCAAAAGGAATAGACAAAGTTACACGTGATCAATACAAAGGACCATGAATGGTCCCATTAGCAAAGCAACTAGGTTCTGCGTTCTTGGTCGAATGCATTACACAAAAGTTCTTAACATTCACAATGCTTTAGAGTAGCTCATTACTTCATTCCTTCTTTTATATTGCGTGCAAATTATTCCAAGGGAAAGACCAAATTGCTATGCTCAAGTTCCGACAAGTTGTTAGTGAATGAGAAACATTTTGCTTAGTTAGTCCACACATGCCTATGTGTATGTGTGCGTGGAACTAGTTCGATGGAAAATCCTTACGCCCCTTCTGTTTCTGGTTGCTATCTCTAGCAAACTTAAGGCAATTCGGTTCTCCAGTCCCCATCTTATGGTCATGTTGCCAATTATTCTTATTCCTCCAAGTTAAGAGTCAAATACTCTCTTATCCTTGATATTGTAGAGGGATAGAAGGAGATGATGTCCATTTATTTATGCTTGAATATCCTCAAATTCCTTTTTTCTCTAAAGAGCATACAAATTTCTGCAAAAAGCAATCTTGAATAAGGTGTGTCAATCTAGTGATAAGTGGGAGATTGAGGCAGCCCATATGACAATATTTTCCCATCTATCTTCTCTACAGTGGATTGTAGAGCTTTGAATTCTTTCCCATATTTCATTTGAGAAGGAGCATTGGAAGAAAAGGTGGTCCCAAGTTTCCATTCCATTGTTGCAAAGAACACATATAGGCTTGATGTGAAGCATTCCTTTGAGCCTATTAACACAAATAGGCTTGATGTGAAGTATTCCTTTATGCCTATTAACATTCAATCTATTTTTCTATGGCTAGCCAAATGATGAAAGCAACCTTGGGAGGGTTCTTTTTCAATCAAATCAGATCACACCAATGCACTTTCAAAGGATGTTTGAAGATTTGATAACATGACTTGTTTGTGAAAATCCCTTATGAGTGGTTTGTCCATGGAGTGGTTTCATTCCAAGCCCTCTTTCCTGCTCAATCTCTTGCCGACTAACTTTAGCACCTGAACACTTAAGTGCATTTCCATCCCATAGGAAATTTCTCAACAATTTATCAATGCCTTTGGCTAACTTTTTAGGAAGAACCGAAACAGAGATCCAATACATAGAGAGATTATCTAGAATGGGGATTATCAATTGAAGTCTTCCCACATAAAATAAGTTTGTTGCACAATGAGTTAGATCTTCTTTCGATCATTTCATAGAGTGGAGTGCATTCCTTGTATTGAGCTTTTTTGGTTGTGATGAGGATTCCCAGGTAAGTGAAAGGAGGTTGCTGAATTTTGAGACCTATTATTGAGATAAGATCTTAGCTTAGAGGGCTACCATCAAGTGAAAGCATCAGAAAGCTTTTGTCAAAGTTGATTTGGATGTTTGATAGTTTGCTAAACTCATTTATGGAGTCCATGAGCAATTTGACTAAGGTGAGATTAGCTTTACAAAATAAAAAGAGGTCATCTGAAAATGACAAGCTAAACACATCCAACTTGTTGCATTTCTTATAACATTTGAAAGAATCACTTCCCTAAATATTGAACTCTATTAGCATTATCAAAATAACCATACAAATAGCAAATAAGTAGGGTGTTATCAGTAGTGTTCCTTCCACTAATGTAAGTTCCATGGGATTTGCTTATGAAAGAGCCCAAAACCACCTTCAATCTTAATGCTACTATCTTAAAAATGATTTTGTAGAGGATGTTGCAACATGCAATTGGTATAAAGTCCCTTAAGGAACTGGGATTAGAGAGCTTAGGAACCAGGCAAATATGAGTGTGGTTGATTTCATTGAGGAGCATTCCTGAGTTAAAGAATTCCATAATAGCTTTTGTCACTTGTTCTTTTGTCCATTGCCAAAATCCCTTAAAGAAGAATGCATTGAGCCCATTAGGCCCCAAGGTTTGTCAAGATTGAAAATTTTTAGAGCATTCCCCACATCAGCTTCAAGTATTGGTTTGATGAGTGCAGTTGCTTGGCTTTTTGAGATGACTTTTAGAATGAATAAAACTAGCTCATTTACAAATGAGAGACAATTATGGCTACACCTCAGGGTGTTTTAAAAATGATTGTACATTTGAGCCTTGATCTCCTGTTGTCCCCAGACCCTTACTCCATTGTCTTTGACTATATTGGTGATCTTGTTTGCATTGCTCGTTGGTAGGCCTGCTTTGAAGAAGAATGTTGAGCTCCTATCCCCTTCAAATAACCACTGAATCATGGACTTCTATCTCATGAGAGAATGGTGAGCTTCAAGAGCTAGAATATACTTATCCTAAGTTGCTTCTTCTTCATCTATAATGTTCATATTCAATGGATTCTTTTGAAGATTGTCACCTCAGTAAGGGCCCTGTTTGTTTCTTTTAGATCTGAACTTTTTGTGTTAATAAGTTCTCTATGTGACAATTTGAGATTCACCTTCATTTGCTTTAATTTCTTATGCATCTGTATTGCACGAAACCATCTATTTCTAAGTTCATTTTAGATGAGACTACTTTTTTGAAGCCTTTATGTTTCACCAAGAAGTTGAAGAATTTGAAGTGTTTAATGCAAGCAAAAGGAGTTGTTAGGTTGTGGATCTCCACAGGGGAGTGATCTAAGCTTAAAGGAGTGCTGAAGATGGCCTTGCTTCCTTGAAATTCAATTAACAGCCTCTAGTTTACAAGTGCTCTCTCTAATTTCCTTCTTAGGAACCACCTCCCTTGTTGTTTGCTTCTCCAAGTGAAGTGGTATCCCTCATAGTTGAGATTAGTGACCTTCAAGTTTCTCACACAAGTTCTAAACACTTTGCAGTTGTCATTGGATCCCAATCCTCCCTCTGATTTTATAGTCAACAAGGTGCAATTAAAATTACCTATAATTAGCCAAGCCAAGTTCATACCTGAGAAGTGTTCACCAAATCTTTCCAAAGGGAGCTACTTTGGAATGAGAAATTTGCTACATATACAAAGCTAAATATACTTCTCGTCCATAAGATTTCAAAATGATAAAATTATGGATTACTTGATCAATAAAACAATGATGAGTAACCTCAACCATATAAGGATTGTAAACCACAAAGATTCTACCATTGCCAATTGCTCTTAATGAACCATAATTTTTTGCAACTCTCACTTTTAAATTTTTATTCCTAAGAGACCAAAAATGAATGGCTTTCATGTTTAAGGTAGTCATGCACTACCTACTACTTGTTAGGGTTTTTAAGACCCCTAACACTCCATACTAATACTACCATTAAAGAGGTTGGGAGGGAGTCTTAGTTCACTTGGCTTTAGCTTTTCCACAAGACTTCCTTAGTATTGGTGTAAAGTTTGTTGTTGTGCTAGCATCTATTGCTTCTCTTGCTTCTTGTGGGAAGTTCTCACTTTTTACACTACAGAGAGCCTCGTCTTAGTCCTTAGGAAGAGACTGCTCTAAGACCATCCCCATAGTCTCCACTAGTCCCTGAGATTTAGTAGGTTCAAGAGGTAAAAATGAGACAATTTGTTGCATTCTATAGTTAGAATTTTTTTCCCTTTAATGCCTGATCATCGATTGAAGTGGAGTCATGTAAAGCATCTTCCTCAAGGTCAATCCAATTGCATATCAAGTTGCATCATCCTTATCTCAACTACCTCTCCTACTTCGTTTTTTTCCATTAGTTCCTCGTTGTCTCTTTTAGAGAAGATTTAGCCCATAGGTTTCCAAAAAATTTTATCCTTATCCTTAGGCCTCCGTTGATAAAAAACTGAAATTTAAGTCTCCTCTAGGTTGCTTAATGCATCAAGTCTCATCAACTTCAAGGATTTAGGTAGTTGCATGCTAGTATGATTCTCAATGCATATCCTTGCAAAGCCCATTCTTTCCAAAGTTACAGGGTTACCATCCATGCACAATGGTTTGCTTATTGAGCTAGCCAAGTAGCTCAAACCTATTGCGCTCCAATTTTCTAGGGGCACATTGTGAAAATGCATCCAAGTAGCCACAGATTTCAAATGTCTAATTCCATGTCAAGTTTTCACATCTGAAGAATTATTGGCTTGCCATGACAAAACCAAGGTCCCTATTTGAGAACATTTAGAGTTGTTTTCCTCTGTCAAAAATGAGAATAAGAAACATTCCTCCTGGTTGATGAGAAATCTTTCTAGGATGAAGTTACACCATTTAGTCTCAACCCAAGATTTTACAGAGGAAAAAGGCAGCCTCTAGTCAACAAAGTAACATACAAGGGTACTCAACCATCTAGAAGGTCCTACTCAAAATGCTTCTAAGGGGTGTGATCACATCTAAATTCTCAATTGAAGTCTAGGGGATGAAAAAGAGTTTGGTGCTGGGTGATGGATCTCCTCTCACTTGTGACCAAGACCTAGAGCTGTGAGGGGTAGAATTGTTGGGAAGCTAGGATGGAGACTTAAGGGGAGAAGGTCGAGGCACTAGAACACTTAGTGCTAGCACAAGCAGCAAAGGAATTAAGGGGTCTACGAGTTCAGAGGAGTTGGAATGGGCAGCAAGGGTTGGAAAGGGAAACAACTTAAATTCTAAAGGGAAAACAGTGTTAGGGGAGGAGCTGGATGGGAGAGGTGGGAAAGTAAAACCATCAAGGCGTCCTTAGCACTGCAGTAGGAGTCCGAAGCCAAAAGGAGGGAAAGGCAAAAACCAGAGGATGGCAGTGAAAATTTTCAAAAAGTTGTTCCTAAAATGATAACCTAAAGACAAGTAAGAAATTAAGCAAAAGCAGTGGTCCAAAATGCCTTCCAATTCAAGCGATCCAGACCAAGTAAAAAGGCAATGCAACAAAGGAGATTGGGAAGAAAGTACTAGATAGAGGTGAGCAGATTAGCAGCCAAGGAAAGTGTAAAGCTATGTAGAAGTAGGACGAGGCAAGAAGGAAACAAGGAGGAAAGGAGAGACATTCCACTATTTGTTTTTCTTCAACTTTCGTTTGAAGTTCTTAGATGCATATTCTATATAGATATAATATTATTAGGTTTTATTAACCTAATATTATAAATGAATGGGTACAAAATAATTAATATGACTCCATAGCATCCCTATGGTCTTTATATACATGTATGTGTACCTTACGACCAACATAAATCTCCATATTCTTTACTCTCCCTGCAATTTGTCTTTTGTTTCGCCTTCAAAAAATGTGCATGTGTACCCTACAACCAGTATAAATCTCTGTATTCCTCACTGTCCCTGCTATTTGTCTTTTGTTTACAACTTTGATTTGAATTTCAATTCTCTATTATTTTGTTCTATCCCTTCCCTATTCCCTTCTCTTTTTCCTTGATTATATTTCTAATATGTATATTTCGTTCTTCTTTCAAACGTTCTTATCTAAATCTTCTTCTCGTCACTTCCCTTTCATCTACTTTCCACGGAATACATAGAATTTCAGCATTAAGAATAGCCAGAACCACCGGTAAATCAGGGCTTGATCATTTGGGCAGTGATCTAGCTCTCAGTTCCTAAAAATGGCAAACTGCCCTAAGACATTGAACTGAGGATATGAATTATTTAGTACATTATGCCTATTCGGAAGCTTGCAAGTGCTCCTTCAAGACAAACTATCTTATAAAAATATATTAAAAGTGCCAATGAATATATAAAACTAATTAAGTTGGTCTCATATAACAGCTTACGCTATTGTGGTGAAACGGTCACTTAATATAGTATCAAAGCCTTTATGACCAAGTGGCCATAAGTTCAAATCCTACCACCCATCTATTATTTAGCACAAGATAGAATGAGCCTGTGCAAGTTTCAAATCCAAAAGGCTTTTACTTAAAGAGTTGTGTTAGTCAATTTATAAAACTAATTAAGATAACCTCACACGATAGCTTAAGCTATTGTGATAAAACGGTATCCTAACAAAAAGTACCATACCCACCAATAAGCATATAAATCTTTAAAATCAAAAGGAGTTACCAATGTTTCCAAGTTTTCCGAAATGGGGCAAGAACCCTCTGTTCTTGAGAAACCCATATGCACTGTCCACAAGCCTCATATCATCAGCATTCAAGCAGGTGTCCAATACCTCCCAATCCCTCTCTGACTCATAAACGGTCTTCAACTCACTAATCCCTGGGCAAGCCGACTCCGTTTTCAGATACCCATCAACGCTCTCGCCTGAATGATCCTTGGTTTCTATGGATTTCAAGAACCTGAGAGCTCTGGCAAGGTCCTTCTGCTTCACCGCTTCTTCGTATTCTCGCCATTCCCTAAGAGCACTTGAAACGAACCACGGTTTTCTCTCTAAGGATGTTTGGTTGAAAAATATCGAAGATTCACGAGAAAATAGTCTTCTGGCAGATGGAAAGTAGGGAAAATTTAAGGGGTTCAAAGAAGAAACAAGAAGAGCCATCGTATGCACAGAAATGACAGTTTCATCCTGCGATGCTTCCCTAAACTTTATAGTTGCCAAAAGCAGTTAGAAGTATGAACTTAAACATGTAATCGTTATTTTATGTAAATTTTCATAGCAAATTTCAATTTTCATAGTATTAATGACTGCCCTACTAATTTTTTAAAAATAAAAATATAAAATAATATAATTTTTTAATTAAGTTTAAATTTGAGCTAGTTATTTATTTAAAGCTTAACTCTTCCAAATTAAATGGTATTATTTTGCTTAAAATAACCGTGTCTCGATTCAATCTAAACTTAAGTCTACCCATAAATCGATTCATTAAAATCAACAAAATTTAAATTCATTGGCCAAAAGTTGTTACTTCTACGTAAAGTTTACATTTCTTGTTAGCTATAGGAAACTCTTAATGAGTCCTTGGTACCTAGTTTTCTTTTAAAACTTTGATTATTCTATAAATATCACTTATCAAAATCATTTAAAATCATATATTTATTATCACGAAATTTTATGAGCAAATATAATAATAAAAATCACAATTATATTTATATTTATATCAAATAATAGA
Source organism: Erythroxylum anguifugum (assembly GCA_027478595.1). NCBI lineage: Eukaryota > Viridiplantae > Streptophyta > Magnoliopsida > Malpighiales > Erythroxylaceae > Erythroxylum > Erythroxylum anguifugum. The sequence continues at coordinate 55,679,432 of JANIPN010000002.1, forward strand.
AGTAAAAATAAAACCTTTAATTAAAGAAGGCCTAATCACATCAATATTAATAGTATTAAAAGACATTATTAATTTATCATAATTAAATTGGGCAATAGCCTTATTTCATTTGATTGTTACCCGAGCCCCCTTATTTTTTTAGCAGAAAATGATCATAGATGTTTTAATATTACAAATAAAAAATTATAATTATAAGATAGTTGCATGATTGACAACTCTTGTATTAATTTACAAATTTCATTACAAAGTCGTGAATAAAACCTTTTCCTCAAAAATCTTAATAAATATTCAAAAAAAGAGAAATACTATTCTTACACTGATTTAACAAAATCTAACACTATTGATCTAAGATCAATTAAATAGAAAGATACCCTTTATAATGAATGGGTACTTGAGCCTTAATAAACAAATCAAATAATTTTGAGATAAAAAAGAAAAAAATATCCTTCATTAAGAAATCAATAAGTTCTAAATTTGATAAGAACGATCAGACAGGTACAATTGATTTTCTCGGTTAATTTTTTATGTTGAAAATATTTTTTAGAAATTAAATAATTCATTCCAAAAAGAATAGAAGATTACAAGCTTTCCTTATAAAAGGAATACATAAAGCCTAATATATGTAACTATAAAAATTAACAAAATAAGAGACATTTAGATCATTCACACAAAGGAGATTAAGGCACAAGCACTATTATTAGGTTTCTCCATTAAGTACCCTAGTGTTTCGTTTGAATAACTGAAAGAATGACCCTTTTAAAAATAGCATAAGGTTATAAGTAGTTTGGACATTATTCCCTAGGATTTGCTCTTTTTTTAAATAAAGAAAAATATATTAACTTAGTAAAAGCTATTACATAACCATTACAACGAATCATATTATCTGCAACAAAAAATAGACTCACTAACCAATATACAAGATATCTACACCAGATAGCATTATAACATCCAGTTCTTTTTCAGTTTATGACTAACTAAGCATTGTTGATTATTGGCAATAGCAACAGCTCTAACCTAATTCACTATATGCTCCGCCAACTACTATTTACTCTCTTCAACACCCTTGTATATCATCCTATTCCTTTCCCTCCAAATTGAATAGATAACAGTGTGCAAAGCAGTCTTAATAATCATCCCATTTAATCTACCACGCCCAGTACATTGTATGAGAAGATTCAAGGTCTCTGTCCACTCAAATGTGTACCTAGGTAGTTGTAGCATAACCATAATTCTACTCCAAATTGCTTTAGTATAGTTACATTAAAGGAATAAATGGTTTATGCTTTCATTCAGCTATTTACGGAGTACATATATGGGGTCATATTCCCCAAACCGTCTGTCTTTAGTCCTAAGCTAGTTTTTAATCATTAGCCAAGTAAAAAACAACAGTTTTGTGGTTTAAAGCTTGCTTCTAGATAACATTAGACCAAGGAACCACTTCAAGGTTATTAAGCAGTCCAGATGATGATATCCTTCCTCAATCCTGTAGGGATGTCGAGCAAATAATATGTCAATAAGTGAAAGCCACTAAAGTTGCCAACCCACTCACCATTTTGGACGAGCATAGACGGTCTATCACTGAGGGGAATTTTATTTTTGAGTCTAGAAAGATTTGTTCTTTGAATGAGAAGACTATAATTGTCCAACTATCAAACCAAACCCATATATCCTCCCCTTCACCCAACCTATGTTTGATATAGGGATAAATAATATTTCTTAAGCGTAGCATGTGATTAAAAAGCCATGAGAAGTCTTTGGAGTTGTCTAGCTGCCATAACTTCTAACTTCTAAGATGGTACTCATTGACCCATTTAATCCATAGTGCTTTTTTGTCAGTGAATAATCTCTATAGCTTCTTATAAAGTAGTACTTTTTGCATTTGAGCAATAGGGATGATCCCAAGCCCCCTAGCCTCTTTGGGATAGTGATATCACACCATTTCACCTAGCTTGCTTACCATTCTTAGATTTTCCAAACCACAAGAAAGCTTTTAATATTCTATCCATCTCCTTAGTGACCGTCTTAGGTAGAACCAAGTGTGAAAACCAATGTAGATGTATACTATTCAAAACTAAATTGATGAGAAGCAATCAGACTGCAATAGACAAATAATTATTTTGCCAGGCATTAATTCTATCTTTAAGCTTTTCAACCAAGGGAATAAATTTAGAGAATTTAGGCTTATTAGTAGTGATTGAGACTCCTATAAGAATTAAGACTCTTACAACATTACATTCCAAATCTATCAACCATCACTTAAACAAATTCATTATTACTTTAATATTTTGTGACTAAAAACATGTTTGTGAATTCATTCATTCAATAATTTACCATTTGTGATAATGAAAAAATATTGTGAAAAAAACTATATTCCAAATGACAAAAGGCTTCAACCAAACTAAAGCATATCCATATTTTACTCATCTATAACTTATGCAACATGATCAACTAAACTATGTATTCATATACAAATGATTCTCCATTAAATATACTATCCAAAATTTGGTGTTTTCCAAAATTACCATTTATTTCCTTTTTTACACCATAAAAAAATGTATACTACTACACTTGACTCAAGCCTTCAATTTGTAAAACCAATAAGGTGCTAAGTGTAGCCAAATTCTTATTATTAATGTAGAGATGGTCAAAATAAATTATCCCTAAAGATACGATTTGATTGTTATCAAATGGGGCCTCCCTTTAAAACTATGTAGGCCAATTAAGTACATGATACTGCTCCCCTATATATATATATATATATGCATCAAATCAATCTTATTGATGCTAATATCATATATATGGATATCCTACATGTCACATAGTTATAAGTATCACATACTCTTCATAAATAATTCAAGGTATTACAAAATATATGCATATCAAAACCAAGTTCAAAATTATATTATAAATTCTTTTAAAGAGGAAAAGCACAATATAGTTAGAGTGAGTCTAAATGGAACACATAACCCTAAATCTAGTTCTATTATTAATTCTTTTAAAGAGAAAAATCACAATATAGTTAGAGTGACTTAATATGGAATACTTCACCATGAGTTCAATTCTAATAAGACTATTTTTTCCTTCCATTCCTTAAAAGAAATTGCTTGGTTTAAAAATATATGGTTTCCTTTTATCAAGATCTTGATTTATTAACTCAACTCCATTTCTCTTCCTTTTTTGTTTCCTACAAAAAGAATTTATTTAAGTTTTTTTTACCAAAGCACATTTTGGTCTATAGGGGGTTAGTCTTATACCTCTTTTTAAACCACTTCCTTTTAAGTCTATTAACAAACTCTTTTTTAAATTGTAAAACTTTTAAATATGACCACACTTAACATAACAACATTATCTGGTAGCATATATTCTATATAAATAATAATGTGATTTTTACCTATTAGAATTATATATATGAGTGTTTGAGGGGAATGTATCATATTGCATTCTTTATCTTTCCTTAATACGGCAATCTCTTTTTATATGACTAAGATCATCACAAAAGAAACATCTTGCAAGATATGTTTTGTATAAGATATTTTAATGGCTATATCTCATACATGATGATACATGATGTTCTAGGTTCTATGTTTGTGTTTATATGTGCAAGGCCATTGTTTCTTATAGATTGAGAATATGAACTACACATGTATGCATTTGATTGTTTAATTCACCTCCTGATGAGTATGGTGATGTATTTATGATTTTAATCAGAGGGACGAGTTTGGACCTTATTCACTTCATGAGAGTTTTTATGTTCATATATATGTTTCCCTTTGACAAAAGTTGTATGTATCCTATCCCACATCTATCATTTTGGGTCTTTTGTTCACTCAACAAAGTGTTTAATTTTATTTTCCTTCATTAAATGTGTTAAGGGAAGCTTTTAACTTCATAACCTCTTTCTTAACTATCTTATTCTTATACATTATACTAGTATCCTTACATTCATGTGAGGATGTTTATGCTATGACTAACTTATTCATCAATCTGTCAATTTCTTTCATATATGAATCAAGTGACTTTTAAGTTTCTTGACACATAAAAGAAACAATCTTCCTTAACTTAATCATGTTCCTTAAATGACTAAGCAATTCATTATATCTCATATCAACTTCATGGTTTATATATTTTAACTCATTATTTTATTCCACGAAATGTATATTTGCTATTTCATTCTCAAATTCTCCTTTGTATTCTCATGTGTCATCCTATATAGCTTCTAAGACCTTCCATTTTGAATTCTCTTATTGTTCTTATTGAGATTAGAACATTCATACTTCATGTGTTTTGACTTCATATATTCATGGAAAACAATATTTTGTTTTTTCTATAAATCATTTTTACCTTTTCCTTTGATGTCTTTATTTTTAGGTGAAATCCCTTTTCTTCAAATACTTCTTAAACTTCATTGTGATCATAGCAATATCATTATCATCTTCACTTTCACTAGATGAAGTTTCCTTCTCTTCTTCACTTTTGTGCTTTGAGGCCACATAAACAACTTTTGGTTCTTTGATGTATCCTTATCAATTCCATCTCATATGTGAAAAAAAGATCCAACCAACTCCTTAAATGGTAAATTATATTGATACTTTACATTTTTTATTGTGATCACTTTAGGCATCTAAACTTTTGACAACAAGCTAACAATTTGTCTTACCATCTCAATATTTTGGTAAGTCTTACCAAATTATTTTAAAGCATTTATAATATCATCAAACCATGCATACATATAACAAAATGCTTTCATTATGATTCTCGTGGAATAATTCAAATTGATCAATTGACATACTTATTCTACTCTGATTAACTTGGTTTGTCCTCTTGTGTGTGGTCTCAAGTACATGCCGAATACCATAAGTAGCTTCACATATTGATCCTCTATTAAAATCACTTTTTCTTGACACATAAAATAAAATATGTACGACCCTATTATTTAAGTTAATCAATTGTTTATCCTTTTATTTTACTCATCTTTTAACTTGGGAACTTATATGGTTACCTTATCTATACTGGTATATTTCATTGGAATGAAGAGTCCCTTTTATTAGAGTAGTGCTCTAAAGGCAATCGCCTTTAACACTTTTGTACAAACTTAATTTTGATTAATTAAGCGAAAGACAATTTTCATTAATTTTATTTATGAATGGATGTTATTCTTAAATCGAATTAATGAAGTCCATGATACAAAATATAGCAAGAAGGAAATCATGATGAGATCATGATAATGAGATTCTTATTACGTGCAATTATGTTAGTATGTAAAGTATCCCTAGTCATAGGATTAATGAGACAGGACATTGTTAATCCAGATAGACTAGCACATTTTATACTCCTTGATTTGATCAAGCATTGGATCTCATAAACTATAAGCATGAGATGTTTAGAGTTAACATGTGGATGCTTACTAAGAGTTGTAAGTACATTAGATGACCTACTATGAGATTATCATATGGATGATCTATCAAATGTCAGTGATTAATCTCATCATAACAATAGTGAAAATATCCTTAAACTTAAGGTACTCAAGATATTGTGGGTATTGATCTTGTGCTTTGATACCATTCCTTGTTGCTTCAAGATGAGGTTGCTCATAGGGTGGTGATTGGGATTAGCTATTGGTATTTGAAGGTAATTGGGTAGCCAATAAAGGATTCACCACTCCTGATATAAAGAGATGATACCCACGGCCTCTTGTCGGGGTCATTACTCGGGAGTCTCTAGCCAGAGTAGTTATATGTCATGAAAAGACTCTTCAATGACACATAGAGTAATGATATCCCTAGGATAAGAACTAACATCACTTAGACTAGATGTGACATAGTTAGTCTAGTGGGAGTTGGCACATAGCCCATACTCCGAACCAAATGGTGTATAGGATAGTGAAGGGACGAATTGCATGGTAATTGCCTATAAAAAGGTTCATAAGTAAGATAATTAACTATCAAAGAGTTTGTGCATTAATTCACTTACGTTATAGTAAATTGGCATCATGAAACCTTTCATGATCTATTTGGACTAAGAGTTAATTTAAGTAGCTTGAAACCATTCATGGTATGCTTGGGTTCAAAGTTAATTCAAGTGCTCAGAATAATCGGGAACCTAAGGATCACATGCATAAAAGATCGAATTAAAAACGAAGTATGCATGGTTGTTATTTTAAGCAAGTCACGATCGTGACTTATAAGTTACGATCATGACCCACTTTATGACAGGTGGTACATAAGTGAGTAACACGAAATTTAAACTAAAACACATTCAATTGAGAGGCTAAGGGTCTAGAAGAGTTCTGGAGGTTGAGAGGAGTGACCTTGAGATTTGTTTATGTAATTTTATGCAATTGTTGCATTAGTTTAATTGCATGTAACTTGTTTATGATCTAACTCTCAATTGAGCATCTACTTGAATTCATCTTTTTTAGTGCTCTAACCACCCTTACACACTGATTTTTCTTCATCTTTGCGTGTTCTTCACTGGATGTTGAAGGTATTTGATGTTTGCTACAACGCAAACAAGTAGAAGATTCAAGAAAGGAGAAGCATTTGCAGGGTACATATGTTGTAATTTCATATTCTTACGTTATGTTTATATATGCACATGGATTCTGGATTTTTTGGGGATGTCATCGTATTGAAATTTTGATTCCAATGCTTCCATTTCTTAGCCATGCATGAGATGAATGGACCCATGACTCCCAATAGTGGTATCAGAGCCACTTATGCATGTATTAGATGATCTATTAAACATGTGCAAACTGTTTGCTGGGTATTGACTGACATGCATGCTGGTTTGGAAAAATACTTATAAATTATTTAAAAAATGGTTTTTTTCCTGATTTTCTTTGAAATAAATGATTATAAGATGTTATATTATGTTTCTCTCAAAGTAAATTTCAATTGAATGTCATTTACTATTTTATTGCGAATTAATTTACAGGCTATTCATATGTTGGTTTTTGGGAATTTCTAAAAAAAAATGCGTGTGTTGATTTTGAAATTTTTGTAGTACTTCTATATTTTTTCTAATATTCTTTCACATAAATGTTTATAAGATGGTATGTTATGTTCCTGTCAAAGGAAATTGCAATTGAATGTCATTTGCTATTTTATTACGATTTTAGTGTTAGCTTGATGCATGTATGAAGGTCTGGGAAATTTTGGAAATCTGATGAACATGCATTCTTGTAAATTCTAGAATAATTTTATAAAAAAGTTGTTTTTATTAATTTCCTTTATGAACATGCACATATGATGTTTCCATATGGATGAGATGTATGACACCTATTTTTGAAGTGATTGGTTATTTATTCTCGATTTTACATGCATGCTGATGGTGTATGACAAGTGTTAGTGGACATATGATGTGCTGGTTAATTTCACTTAGTTTATAAAGAATTCCTAGGAATTACATTTTGGAATTTTTTATTAGGCACATTTAGAATGTGTATAAGACTCTAGAATTTTTCCATAATTAATGAACTTGATTCAATTAATAGATTAAGTCAAAGTCAACATTGGTCAACTGTTTGAAAGATGATGGGTTGACTTGTTTGATTTTTGGTTATAAGACCTTGAAACATTTTTATGAGATAAGAAATGTATTATTTTGATGCTAGTAGCATGCTAAGTGCATGTGCTTAAAGTTATGGTTCTGAAAAATTTCCAGACATCGAATCTATCTCTTTAGTGTCTAGTAAGTTAACTCATTTATCTTGATAATTTTCGTCGTCAAGTAAAGCATTGCATTTCTAGTGCGACTAGAAAAGGCATGTGTACTAGAACTAAAGTGTTTAATTTGGACATCAAAATAATTGAATTTTAGGGTTCCTAATCAAATCACATTCATAATTGAATCAGCTGAGACTACACTAATACCCGATTCGGTTTAAGAGTTGAATAAAATCACAAACTTTTGATGTATAGTCAAGTCACAACCTAAATTAAACCTTGTTATAGGCATTAGATGCATTTCAAGGGTCAGTTAAAAAGGCAGGATAGGGTGGTTATGGACTTAGGCTTAATTTAATTAAAGTGTCCATAATCATGCCATACAATTATAGTAACAATCTGAATATATAAGTGAGATATATTTAAGTCCATCCAAGTATTAATGAGACCTAAGAACAAATCCCTCAACCTAAATATTAGGACTTACGCCTTCCATTGATATGGCAAGAACCAGAGTTCTTTTCGTGTTGAGTTTTTGGGCAAACCCAAGCCCGCTCTACACGAATATGTTCAAACCATAAAAATTAGATTTCTGGATTAATGAGTTGGTCCTAACTGAAAGCGTTGATTTGTTAGGCAAACCTAAGGTCAACGTTGATAGAGGCGAAGTTGGGTAGTATACATGGGATGTATACGTATCAAGAGTTGATAACCCAATGAGTGTGCTAAATCAACAGTTGATGGCACATGTCGATAGTTGCATAACTGAATGTAATTGGTATGAACGATACCTTCCAATTGACCTAAGGTGGCTTGTTGGACAAATCCAAGGCCATTCTTAATGATGTTGGATATCGACCCAGTAGAAAAACTATAAGTTTACTCGGATTTGTAGTAAGGGATATGGATTCGGATAAAATATTAGGACCTATATTGCATGTGATTAAATTCCTTATTGATATACATTTATGTACATTTTAACGCTCTCTCCCATTCTTCTAGGTTATTGAATCGCCACGATGTCTTCGTCCAGTGTGAACTTATACTTTCTACTAGACTCCAACAAACTCACGGGACCAAACTTTCTTAAATTGGCTATAGAATTTGAGACTTGTTCTTAAATATGAGAAACTAGGATATGTCCTAGGTAAGCCACTTCCCGATCCCCCTACTGCCGATGCCTCTGATGAGGATCAAAAAGCTTACAAGAAGCTATTAGATGATAGCTGGCTAGCTATATTATGTTGACCTCTATATCACCAAAACTGCAAAAGCAACATAAGGCTATAGATGCTCATACCATAGTCTACCATCTAAAGGAATTACTTGATGAACAAGCTCGGTCTGAAGGTTCGAGACCTTGAGGTTGCTCTTCTGCTCTAAGATGGTTGAGGGATCGTCTCCAGTGTAGTATGCGTTAAAGATGAATAGATACATTAAGAGATTAGCCAGTTTGGGTTTCATAATAGATCATGAATTAAGTATAGACTTAATTCTGACCAGTTTGACCGATAGTTATTCACAGCTTGTGCTTAACTTTCGAATCAACCAAATATCCACCTCGATACCTAAGATGATTAATCCACTCAAAACAACTGAGAAAACTAGTAAGAAGGACAGTAAGGCTATAATGCTACTGGATTATGCTTATGGTTCTTGCAAGAGGAATCAAAAGAAGAAGAAGAAGAAGTCCAGAAAGCCAGTGGGAGGTGTAATCAAGAAGAAGGTAAAGGACAATACACAAAAGGGAATATGCTTCCATTGCAACAAGGAAGGGCATTGGAAGAGGGACTGTAAAGCCTATCTAGAGTTGCTAAAGCAGAAGAAGGAATTAGATGCTTTGCCGTCTACTTCAGGTATACTATTTGTCATTGAGGTTAATACTATTTCTGATCATAATATTTAGGTATTAGATATCGGATGTGGCTCACACATACGTGTTGATATGCAAGGCCTCAGGGATAGTAGACCGCTCAAGAAGGGAGAGATGAACCTACGTGTGGGAATGGAGCAAGAGTTGCTACATTAGCCATAGGAACCTATGTTTTGAATCTTCCTAGTGGGCTAGAATTAATTTTGGATAATTCCTATTATGTATCCATTGTGACAAAGAACATTGTATTTGTTTAAAGTCTTAATAAAATAGGATTTCATCTAACTTTTTCAAGCAACGGTTATTCAATTAAGTTGAATGAAATGTTGTATAGTATTGCTACATTATGCAATGGTATTTACATATTAGATATGTGCAATCTAATTTTTAAATATCAATGACAATAAAAGACAAAAACGGGATAACTTAAAATCATCTTACTTATGGCATAGTAGACTTAGCCATATAAGTGAGAGACGCATGTCTAAGTTATACAGGAGTGGTAGCTTAAGGTCATTTGATTATAAATCATTTGACAAATGTGAATCTTGCTTGTTAGGCAAGATGACTAAATTACCTTTTAAAGGAAAGGGTGAACAAGCGAATGGGTTATTAGACCTAATACATTCTTATGTATGTGGGTCGATGTCCATTCATACTAGAGGTAGTTTTATGTACTTCATTACATTTATCGATGATTATTCATGATATGGGTATCTGTATCTAATGAGATACAAGTCTGAATCATTTGAAATGTTCAAACAATTTAGACATAAAGTAGAGAAACCGCTCAGTAAAAGTATCAAGACACTTCGATCAGATCGAGGTGGTGAATACTTAAACGAGGAGTTTCTAAGTTATCTCAAAGATAACGGGATTGTATCCCAGTTGACTCCACCTTACACACCACAACATAATGGTGTGGCTGAAAGGAAAACCGAACCTTGTTGGACATGGTAAGGTCAATGATGGGCTTAGCAGATCTATCGAAATCCTTTTAGGGTTATACACTCAAGACTGCTGTTTATGTGATAAATAGAGTCCTTTTAAAAGCAGTTGATGTTACTCTATATAAGATATGGACTAACAAAAAATCCTATCTTTCTCATATGAAGGTTTGGTGTCGGGCTTACGTGAAGCGGATTGGATTAGACAAGCTTAAAGTGAAATCTAATAAATGTCTATTTGTAGGATATTCTAAGGAAACAATTGGATATTAGTTCTACAATGCTTTAGAGAAAAAGGTGTTCGTCTCAAAGTATGCTATCTTTTTAGAGAAAGAGTTTCTTCTAAGAGAAGACAGTAGGAGCAAAGTTGAACTTGTTGAATTTTATAATGCTCAAACAAACACAGATTAACTGCCTGAACCCGAGATTATTGATTATAAAGATGAGACAATAGTTGAACCTTCTAACACACAAAATGTTTGTAGGTCAAGTAGGATACGCAATGTTCCAGAGATATATGGATTTCTCATAAGTGAACATAATGACATATTACTTATAGAGGACAATGAGCCTACAACTTATGAAGAGGCTCTAAAGAGTTTAAAATCTAAAAAATGGCTTCAAGCCATGAAGTTCGAAACGGATTCCATGTTTGAAAACCAAGTATGGACTTTGGTTGACCCATCCCAAGGACTAATGTTGGACCCCGAACTTTTTTTCTTGAAAATTAGAATGTATTAGATGAAATTGATGAATTGTGGTGATTGATTTGAAATATTATAGTGCCTATTGTGTATGATTTGTGTAGTTATGGATATGAGTATTAAGTGTTTACCGGCAAAAAGCTAAGCCCAAAA
>JANIPN010000002.1:55724097-55747941 GCA_027478595.1 Erythroxylum anguifugum
TACTGGATGAATAGTGCGTTTATCGCACCTCGTGTCCGTTTAACGGACACGCCTGTCCGTTTAACGGACAGTCTCGGAAGAAATGGTACCCTTGGTGCAACTCATGTCCGTTTAACGGACACACCCCTAAAAGTCAAAATGTTGACTTTTTCAAAGGTAGATCAAATGTCATGTTTGAATTAATGTAAGCTCACCACTAAAATGAGAAGGGTAAAATCAATGGTAGATATCAAGATAATGGTAAATGGTACCAAGATAATCAAGAATTAAGATAATGAAGAAGAAAATGTCCCAGAAACGGGCCCCCAATGGGCTCGCCTTCCTAGGCAGTCGGGCCTCAGGGCCGAGGTCCGACACTGTTGGTAACGAGAGGCTAATTACCTTGTTGTTTGACAACTGGTCGTGAAGAGGAGCACTCATAAACTCGTCGGATGAAGTAAAGCATTCTATTTATCTCCTACTTAATACGAAGATGGAATCTTTCATTAACATAAATAGTTGGCATTTTCCTGTTTGCTTCAACAAGTTACAACCAAACTACCTTCCTAACTCGCTTCATCGTGACGCTTTTTTCTGACACACTTGCCCTACTCATCAACTATCCAATAAAAGCATGAGAGATACATTAAGATTGCGAAAACCTATGGTGAATTGGTCCAAAGATTGTGTGGAACAAAAACATTCCTCCCAAGGTTTCCTTTCTCCTCTCGCTAGCTATCCAAAATTGCCTCAATACAGCTGATCAACTCAAGTACTTACCTATTGATATTTCATGTCCATTTTGTTTAACATAGGAAGAAACACATGATCATTTATTCTTCACATGTAAGATTACCAACTAAATTTGGAAAGCTGTGAAATGGCAATCACATTGGCTTTTACTAGATTGTACGCTCTCAAGTGTTATACAATGGTTAGCTATTTAACACCCCCCTTGGAATCGCTATATTATGCAGCTGTCAGGATATGCGTACAAACAGTATGAAAGGAACAAAATGCTTGCCATTTTGACACCAAGCAGAAAACTCCGCCTCTCCCCTAATCTCAGAGACGTTGAACCGCATGTATGAAATTCAAATGTTAAGAGGTTCCTCTTGAAACTTTTACCATCACGTTTTCTTCTGCTTACCGTATCGATATCATGGCTTAGGCGTATGCAATCTTGTTGATACTAAAATGACCCTTATGTATATTTTTTTTGGTGATCTATCCCTATTTTTTATTAATGAAATTCCTATTTTTATTTTAGAAGATAAGACACGTATCGACAAATGTAGGGATGGCAAAACTGACCTAGCTTGCCAGGCTCAACCTAATTTTGGCCTAGTTTAAACAGATCCTGACCCATGGCCCGATTATTTCTTTAAAAATGATGTCGGGCTGGGCCAAGCCATGAATAACCTGACCGGTTGACATCACTAAACAGACGCTGACCATTGCGGTATGAAAATCATAGCCATGACATCAACCCCGTAACGCCTCCTTTTTTAATTTGATACACCAAAAGAAAACCTCACATTGTGACTGAGCTGTCATTTATACGTCACAATAGAGCATCTGAATCATCTGATTGTAGTTTGCCTGTACTTCATCCAGTAAATTTCCACCACGTAGAACGTTATGAAACAAACTGCACTTTACTCTCCCTTCTTCGCACCGTCGGAACTCTCCCTTCCTTCCACAGTTTAGAAGACTGTTCCTTTCAAAGCCCCTCTTTCTCTCTCTCAGGGTTTCTATTGCTGCTTCTGAAGACTTTAACACTCTGATTATATACTTAACTTCAAAGGTTTGTGTTGTTCACTAGGTTTTATGGATTTTCAGAAGATTTTATGTTTACTTACATTTTCGGGCTTGCATGTCTCGGTTTACTCTCTCTCTGATTGGTGAAAAAAGTGATGATATAGAACAAAATTTTCAGCTTTCGTAACTTTCAACTTAAACGCATAAATCTTTCTTTTTTTCTTATTTTATCTTTACTTTTATTTCTCTGAAACTTTCTAGCCTACGGAGCAGCTAATCTAATTATATTCTTCACAAAACAAACTGACAATAGGTCTTGATTACTTGCAACATTTATTATAATTATTACTTGGTGGGTATTTATAGTTGCCGATTCTGAATAAGTTTAGCAGTTAAACTATTGAAATGAAATGTTTGTTATGGTTCAGGACTTCTTTTCCCAAATGTCTTTAATCTGTTGTGCTTTTTGGGTTCACCTGTACAATTCCTTTCCTTGAGCTAATTTGGCGAACTTATTCAAATTTTCTAATGTATGGGTGTTTTGTGATCGGTTTTGTTTCTCAACTATGATTGTGTAGACAAGTGTGGCATTTATTTAATTTAAGTGATTATTATCTTTTGGACAGATATTTTGAGCAAGATGAAGAAACATCTTTTACCACTTCCCCTGCTTCTAAAGTGCAATATTTTTTATTGCTTATGTCTTGCTTATTGTGTCTTTTTTAGCTCGAAGAGTTAGCTTTTTGAGAATTCACTTAGATGTAAATTATAACCCACACCTTCCATGAATATATGTTGAATTTGGGCAAAATATGCTTGGTTTGAGGCTTGTTTTCTGCGATTTGCTATTCTTATTAATTGCAGATGAGTATTGCTTGGTCTTGTTAAGCCTTTGTGTTTGGGGTTACAATATTCTTCTCTGACAAATGCCTTTCTGGTGGCTTACAGTTTTAGTTGTCTCTTTTTATATAGTTTATGGCTTTATGGTACATGCATCTTTTTTTCTGTACTATCCCATGGTGGAAAAATAACTGCAAGGAGCTGAAGTTCTATGATGAATGTCTCATTGACACGGTGGGAGTTGGAAGAAAAAATAAGTAGGAGAATGCAGCTATTGAGTTGACAGAAAGATTGCTGCAATCTATTTGTGTGCTCAAGGTGTTATTGAGTATTGAGGATAAGAAAGTTTTTTTTTTTTTGGCTTCTGAAATTAAATCATTGCTTCGAAGAAATAGAGTTTGCCATGAAATAATAGATAATCCAAGATTTGACATTAGAGATTCTTTTTGATCTCTCACAAACTTGAGTGAATCAATCGTTTAATCGAAGCATTTTGCATGGACATAATTTGGTTACCTACCAGAATATTGTGGTATTATGTTAGTGGATAAGAGAAAGAAAAAGAGAAAAGAACGATGGATGAGGAGTGGTTGTTGGAAGGCGTGGTTGGTGTCTCGTGGTAATATTGAAAGTTGAAATCTTGTGTGGATTGTTAGAAATAGTGTGTATTGGCAGACACTATTTAATTGGTAAATAATATAAGTTGAAATCCTTTTTGTCTTGTCCTTTTTTCATTTCTTTCTAATTTACCAACTTTTCTGCAGTTAAGATTTAGTAATGTTATGTCATGGATCCTATTTAGGAAGTATCCTATTTTGGAATGTTAGGATTAACTTGTATTGACCTACTATTATAAATGTAGGGCTAAAATCTAGTCAATAACAAGCCATTCTATTTTTTGTTTTTTTTCCTCCTTTACATGGTATTAGAGCTAGAGAGATGCCAAAAAGAAAATAAACAAAAAGAAAGACTATTTGACCGCCACTGTTCATGGGTGGTGGACCTATGTGAGCCACTGTTTATGGGATGGTATAGAGTACTACCATGGCTACAGAGATGTCATTTTAAGCTGAAGTCAGTGGGCCAGGTTTGGGCCCAAAGCCCGAACCGAATGTCCCTAATGTCTTCGTCAAAACAATATCGTTTTACAACACGGGTCATCAAAACATTGTCTTATTGAAGAATTCTTTTCAATTCACCTTCGAAGATTTCTGTTTTATGTAGTGACATTATTGACTTAGAGATGAACTTCACTTGTGAATGTTGCCGAACTCAACTACAGTATCCCCTCTTCCCTATAATCAATTTCAGAGTGTTGTTTTGAGCAGGTGTGTATCAATGGAATTCTTACATGGGAGTAGTATGATGAAGGTTTCTATGGGTGCAGAAATGTTTGATGAATTTTCCAACTCTATATAGATTGAAAAAGAATTATGAGTTTTAAGTAAAGACATTAAAACATTTGTGCTCCAACTTTAGGATAGTGCTGAAGATTTATGATAATATAATGGATCCTATATAGGAAATAGCCTATTTTGGAATATTAGGGTTTAACTTGTATTGGAGGCTCAAACCCAGTCAATACCAAGTGATTCTATTTTCTGGTTCTCTATTCTATTTTCTAGTTCTCTTTTACATGTCCAAAAGCTTAGACGAAATGTTTATAACAAATGTGCTCTTTCGTAGGTGCTTTGGTTGAGTTCTTGATTTTTTTTCTTAGTGCTATATTACTTTTGGATTCTGGTTAAGAGTATTTTTGAACGTTGTATATTTGACAGTGTTGTGATGAAATATAGCTGGGCAAGAGTAAAGTAACATCTGAAATAACTGATGGATCAATCAGAACAAACACAGCAGCAGCAGCAAAATCGACACCCTATTATGGGAATTGTAGCTGGAGCAGGACAGGTTGCATATAGTACTACTCCCTATCAAACAGCTGCAATAGTGGCTTCTGGAACTCCTTCTCTAGCTGTTCCATCCCCAACTCAGCCTCCTACTCTTTCTAGTTCTCCACACCAGATCACCTACCAACAGTCTCAGCATTTCCATCATCAACAGCAACAGCAGCAGCTTCAAATTTTCTGGGCCAACCAAATGCAAGAAATTGAGCAAATAGCTGATTTTAAGAATCATAGTCTCCCTCTTGCTCGAATTAAAAAGATAATGAAAGCTGATGAAGATGTCCGAATGATTTCAGCTGAGGCTCCTGTTGTATTTGCTAAGGCATGTGAGATGTTCATCTTGGAGTTAACTTTACGTTCTTGGATCCACACTGAAGAAAACAAAAGGAGGACACTACAAAAGAATGATATTGCAGCTGCCATATCTAGGACTGATGTTTTTGACTTCTTGGTTGATATAATACCAAGGGATGAATTGAAAGAGGAGGGACTTGGAGTTACAAAAGCGACTATTCCTGTGGTTGGTTCCCCTGCTGATATCCCATATTATTATGCCCCTCATCAGCATCCAGCGGGACCTCCAGGAATGATTATGGGAAAACCAGTTGATCAAACAGCAGTTTATGGACCCCAGCAGCCTCGACCACCTGTTGCGTTCATGCCATGGTCCCAGTCTCAGCAGCATCAACAAAATCAACAACAAAGCAAAGATTGATTTTAAGGTTTGATAGTTGTGACAGATGTATTGCAGTTATCTAATCTTATGATATACTTGATATTTGCATCTTGTAT
Organism: Erythroxylum anguifugum; assembly: GCA_027478595.1. NCBI lineage: Eukaryota > Viridiplantae > Streptophyta > Magnoliopsida > Malpighiales > Erythroxylaceae > Erythroxylum > Erythroxylum anguifugum. The sequence goes on from JANIPN010000002.1 coordinate 55,729,374, forward strand.
CTTTATCAAAGCGGAATGAGGTTGGTCTAGAATTCGTGTCTGTAATACCAAAACTGAATAGTTTATGCTAGTAAAACATGAGGTTGTTGGGTGATCCATGGATTCTTCTTTTTTGTGTTTGGGAAAGAAAGCTTGTTATGAATAATTCTTTTGGCCTTGCAAGGTGGAAAACTGATTTAATGTCTATAGGTTTAACCGGAAGTTCATAAATGAGTTATCTTTACAAATTATGTTCTGCTTAGTTCTTCAATTGTTAGACATCTGCTCATTTTTGATAATTCTATAGGCATTTGTTCCGTATAATACCCTGCGGGGATATTGCTACGACAGCAAGCATGGTACTATATTATTTGTTTGTTTCACTTAAAGTTCAATAAAAATAATTAAAAGAATTACTTGTTAATTTAAATTGATAATTTTGATAATAACAAAACTTTGAATTGCTAATGAATTTGTTGAAGCGATGATATGTAACATTGAAAAGTAATATTGAAAGACAACTTATGGAAACTTTGGAATTGATGCTTGAAATTTGGATTGGATGAATGATTCGTAAAAGAGATTATTCAAGAGATAGAGGTTCATGTCTGGTGTTATTCAAAAATGAGATTCAAAGGTTGAATAAGTCGTTTAAAGTGATTAAAGTACTGCTTAAAGGTTTCAAAGCAAGCCGAGGAGGTGACATTAGAGAGTGTTTTGATAACTTTCTTTGTAGGTATCAAATTAAGGTGATTAAAGAGGCATTAGAAAGCTAGGAGAGAGGAACAACCTAGAGAAGACACCTTCTTTGTTTGGTTGATCGAATAGTTTGTAGTTTAGAGGGCCATAAATAGTTAAGGTTGAAAATAAGTATAAGCAGCCTTTCATAAAGCAAAGATACCCAAGATAAAGACTACTAAAGAATTGTAGTTTGTGTAAACTTTATGATTTTATTTTGGAGAGTGAGAAAACATAGTTGTAGTGAGCTTTGTGTAAGCTTTGAGATCTCTTGTATAATATGAGCTTTAGACGTGTGTTGTCAAGAATCTAAATACCAAAAGCATTCACAAATCTCGAGCGACCTTAGGAAGTGGACGTAGGTTAAAAAAGACTAAACTACTATGAATTGTACGCTTTCCTCTATTCCCTCCACTTTTTTTTTGGTATACAAGGAGAGAAAACACAAAAAAGATTATATAACGAGTCTTGGGCGACAAGCCCCCCACATGTCCTTGAAGAGGATTGAGAGGCACCCTAGGGGTGTAATAACTAAATTAGTGATCCCGATCTCAAAACGCTCGGTATAGTTGGCGAGTCAGTCCGCGCATCGATTCCCTTCCTTGTAGGTGTGTCTAGGTAGGACTACCCAGTTTCGAGTAAATAACTCATGAATACCCAAAACAAGGGGATTAAGGGGCAGTTGTCGCTGGGATGGGGTTGAAATTAAATTAATCACTTCACGTGAATCGATCTCTATTTCAATGCGATGATGACCCAGGTTCTAGGCAAGATTAAGGCCTAAAAATACTCCCCAAGGTTCTGCAAAAAGGGCAAAGCACTATCCAATAATCTGCACAAAGCCTCCAAGCCAAGCGCCCGAACTGTCTCGCAATAAGCCACATGTTGTAGCCGACAAGAGTGATCTTTTGCTTGCTCCATTTGTAGTAAGTCGAACCCATCCCTAAGGAGGTTTTTGCCAACCTATACGTTGATCGCACCGAGGACGATTAGCAAGGTTTTCTCTACTATGCCAGATCGACACCTTGTGAATCAGATGGACATACGCCAGAACATGATGCGCTGGGGAATCCGGCCAAGCAAAGTGCTCGTCAAAAAGGGCCTTGTTTCTCCAAGATTATAAAAACCAACAAGCAGCACCGAAAATAATTGACCAATCTAAGCCACGTGCATTGCGGTGTGTCTGTAGATTCCTAGCTAGCCACTCCTTGGTCGTTAAGGTGAAAAAATCTGGAGAGACTGCTTGTAGAGGGACCAGACTCCATAAATGTCGAGCTTTAGGGAAATCACAAACTACATGTACAGATGATTCTTCTGATAGGCAATGGTAGCATGTAACATCGGTCGTTAACTGTTTTCGAACCCGTTGTTGGTTAGAAAGTAATCGATCATGTGAGAGGAGCCAAAAGAATGATCGAATTCGTTGTAGGCCCTTCCACTGCCAAATTGTCTTCCAAAACCCATTGGACAAAGTATCTTCTTGATCCATGATCATTGAATACGCGGATGCTGTATTGAACTACCCATTGGCCGAATTTCCCCATATTAGCCGATCAGGGCCTAAGTAGGGCTTAGGCGGTAGTATACCTGCTATGGTCAAGCAAATCGAGGAAGGAAGCAGATCTTGGAATGCATCCCATTTCCAATTACCGGCCATGTTTACAAAGTGTTAAGTGTGGAGAGCTATAGTTTCGTGGGGGATATGAGCCACTGCATGATAGATAAGGGGCCCTAGTCACCAGCCCAGGGTTCGAGCCAGAATCTAGTCCTAGTGCCATTAAATATCGTCCATTTCATACCCTGCAACATATGGTGCCAAGTAGCTTTGATACTCCTCCAAACCATCAAACCACCTGTAGCAACAAGAGAAGATGGAATATTGTTAATATCAAACTTATACTTAGAAAAAAGGATTTATACCTACAACTTGTGTGCCTTAGAAACCATTGACCATCCTAGTTTTGTTAACAAGGAATCATTCGCTTCCCAAATTTTCCGAATGGCTAAACCTACCTTCTCGTTAGGTTGAGAAATCGTGTCCCAATTAACCAAGTTTATCATTTTGTTGTCTAGGGTTGAGCCCCACATAAACTTGCATATCATTTTCTCCAACTCATCACATAGATGTCGAGGCAGTCGGACCGTTTGCATAGTGTAGATAAGAAGTGATGCAAGGACTGGTTGTGTCAACGTGACTCGTCCCACTAGTGACAATAGACTGGTTGCCCACCCTGAGAGGCGTTGTTGAACTTTGTCAAGGATATGTTGATAGGCCCTTTTATTAACTCGCTCGTGCGAAAGAGGCACTCCAAGGTATCGGCCTAAATCCTTTTTCTGCTTGAATCCCAAAGCAGTACTTAAGTAGTGCGCCTTTGATTGAGGTATATTCTTAGAGTAAAAGCAACGGGATTTGTCTTGGCTTTTGGCCGGAAGTTGTACAGAAAGTATGTAAAGTGCCTCTTATTACATACACTTGCTCAATTGACGCTTCCGAGAAAAGGATGAGATCATCTACAAAGAAGAGGTGAGAGATATACGGTCCTCCTGTGCTTAATTGGATAGGTTGCCATCTGCCTTGTGACACAAAGGTGGTTATTAAGTGGCCCAGTCTTTCCATACAAAGTACAAAAAGATAAGGCGATAAGGGGTCTCCTTACCGAATACCTCTTGTGGGAGTGAAAGTATCGCTAAGATCGCCATTCCAATTTACTTGCATCGTCATCGAGGAAACACACTTCATGATCAGATTTAGCAACGAGTTCGAAAGGTCAATATCAATAGGAGTATCTTTGATGAAGTCCCAAGACAACCTATCATAAGCTTTTTCTAGGTCCACTTTGATAGCGATCATGCCTTTGTCTTGATTTCCTCTTTATTGTGTGGATCACTTCTTAGGCAATGATTATATTATCCGTTATCAGCCTTCTGAAAACGAAGTTGCATTGTGTTGGGGCTATGAGGGCATCTAGGTGAGGTTTGAGCCGATTGACAAGGATTTTGGAAATCGCTTTGTAAAGTACTGAACATAAAGCTATAGGCCGGAATTGATTGATCGTCGCGGGAGAGGGAACCTTTGGTATAAGAATCAGAATGGCACGATTCAGTTCAGATTCCCAAGCTTCACAACGAAGGACTTTCTAGATAAATAGAGTCAATGATGGACCAACAGTATGCCATTGGGATTGGTAGAATAATGCAGTAAAACCATCGTATCCTGGGGCTTTATTCGGGGCCATTTCAAAGAATGCATCCTTGATTTCTACATGAGTATACCCAGTGATAGGAAGGTTCCTAGTCGGATGAATTTCTTTCGTGTACAGCTTTTCTAGGAAATTCTTCGCAATCCTTTTGATACTGTCAGTGTCTGAGCCCACGTACCCATGTTCATCTTTTTTAGACTCAATCCTCATTTGCTTTTGTCTGGTAGAAGTGATAACCTAAGCTCCTAATCACCTTCTGTGCACGTTGACCACTGATTTGAGGTTCGAGTAAAACTAGAAGACTCGGGTGATGGGTCCGGATGTAATTCTTCATGATCGACTTGAAGGTCGCCCCTCCAGCTCCTTGGCAGCTCCAAATTAATATCATCATAAATGATAAGACAAATTAGTTATATATTGATTTTAAGTAATTGTTATTGTCTTTGATGTATATCTTGCGATTGTGTAATTAGTTGCTAAAGTATGTTTTGCCGTATTAGTCGAAAACTTTGAAACTGTGGCACTAGTTGTTAGATGGAGTTTCAACAATTTTTTAGCATTTTGGAGGGTATTAGCTATTTGACAGGTATGACTTGTAAAATAGCTAATACTCTCCAAAATGCTAAAAAATGGCTGAAAGATCTAGCAAACGGTGCCACAGTTTCAAGTTTTCGACTAATATGGCAAAACATACCTTAGCAACTCAACTCAAATAGCTAATTATTTTGTTTGATTATTAGCCAGTGGATTGGCTTATTCAACCCAATTAGCTAATTTTTAAAAAGCTCCTATATAGAAGCGTTTTGGTTCAGATGATAAAAATTATGCCTTATAATGACGATTGTGTTCTCAATTTACTCAGCAGCTGAAAATATAATATGCATTAAAATGTTAATTATAGCCTTTAAATAATTATTATTTTGTTCTAAACACATAACTATCACTGAGTGACAAGAATTATCATGGGGTGATAAGAAGTGTCACGCTTGTAACTTTTTCTTGTACTTTTTAACTCATTAAGTGTCATAGGAATAACACTTTCTTTTGTTTTTATTATTTATTTTAATTGCAAGTTTACCTCCAATTGATTAATTTACTAAAACTGTTTAATTAATTTATAAATTATATAAAAATATTAAATTAAATTAAAATTTTGATCATTTATTTATTTATTTAATTATTATTATTATTATTATTATTATTATTATTAACATATATTATTATTAGAGTTATAAACTTAATTTTGTAAAATTAAATATCTGAAATCTAAATTCTTATAAAAATATTCAAAGAAATATTAAGATATAATATTCATATCTTTATAATTTTTTTAAAAAATCACGTCCTTATAAATTATTTTATATATAAATAGCTAATACTAAACAATTAATTTTACCAAACATTTTTAATAAACAACTGATGTTATCTGTTGGTCAAATCAACTAACTACTGCTAGAATCAGCTAACAACTAATGCAATCAACTGATTGCCAAATATGACCTATAAGCTACTAGTTTGAAAGACTAGGAATACCTTAAAAGTACCTTTGTAGTTGTCTTTGGTTTAACAATACAAGTTCCCAAATTTCAAGAAATATTTGTGATGTAAAAGTGTCAATTTTAAACCTAACTTTTATGACAATCGACAAGTTTAACCCTAAAATGTTAAAGAGTACATAAGACCTTAACATTTAGAAAATATTTAAATATAACCTCCATGTAAAAGAGAAATAGACGGCATTAGTTTTTAATATTATTTTATTGCATATGCGGGTTCCATATTGCCACGTGGTAATGTGGGACCCTTTTTAAAAATAAAAAATTTAGTTGTTAATATTTAGGTGTGGGACCTGCTAAATATTGTTATCCCCCAATAATCTCGTGAGTTTATATGTTTGTGACAGATCTTCTTCTTCTTCCTCCAACACTTGCACTACTTCTTCCTCCTCTGCTAAGTCAACTTCAACTTAGACGCACTCAAGACTCTGAATCTTTATGTTACATGCAGGAGACCCTGCATATTTGCTTCTGATGTGGCTAAGAGCTGATGTGGCCAAATAAGATTTCTTATTTTTAAGTTTTAATACGAATAGGTCAAGGATTGTTGAGCTTCATTAAGAAACTGATGTATTAAGTTATGATATGAATAGGTCAAGGTTGTTGAGTTTCATTAGGAAACTGATGCTTTAAGTTATAGTGATTTGTTTTGATTCCATCGAATTAGGTGGTGGAGTGGTCTATTAATTTCTAGGTTGTTATCTCCTTGTAAGTTTCCTTATTTCATGTTGAGTGAGTGCTATAAATTAGCACCAGGTAATTTAATAAAGATCATGTTGAATTGATGAAATCTAATACTCTCCTATCTGACTTTCTTTATTTCCTTATCTGAAATATTCTACAAGCAATCTAACGTTTGGTATCAGAGCCAGGTTACGATGAAAACTAGAACTAAGGCAACAACCGATCTTCGCAATGAAGTTACTGAGCTACTCTAAAAACAAGAGGTTGTCCTAACTCAGGTCAGTGACAATTACGGTCATCTAAAGTCGAAGGTGGATACTAATTATGACCAACTTAGTGCAATGATGCAAAACCTCACAAATGAGTTCATGGCATTCAGAATGGTGGCCACACCAACCCAACAGAACACATGAGACAATCCTTTTTCGGGAGCTGGAAATTCAAGAACCAACCAAGACAATCTTAAAGCACCTAATACAGATACTCCTAAGCATCAACTCAAGTTACAATTTCCACGCTTTGAGGGAGATAACCCACAAGGCTGGTTATTCCGTTCTAAGTAATATTTCGAATATCATGGAGTACCAGAAAATCAGAAGTTGTCCATTGCATCATTCCATTTGGATGGTTTAGCTTTACAGTGGTATGAATCGTACATAAAAATCAGGGGAACCTCTGTCCTGGTCAGAATTTAGCCAAACACTCATAAAAAGGTTTGGGCCAACGAACAATGAAGACCCAGGTGAAGCTCTCAAAAGACTGAAACAACATACTTCCATGGATGTCTATCAAGAGGCGTTTAAGTGGCTTTCCAATAGAGTGGATGGGCTGCCAGAGAACTTCCTCGTTAGCAGTTTCATCGAAGGCCTAAAAGATGATTTGCGCATGGATGTAAGGATGAATAAGCCACGAACTCTTCTCAATGCAATTGGCCTAGCATGATTGGCTGAGGAAAGATACCAGAGTTATCGACGACCAAACTTAGGCTTTCGGAACACAACGAATTCTACACAAAAGCCAGTAGGAACTCCAGGAGTTTTGGGACCAATGCCAAGCCAAAGGAACGGGGTACCAAACTATTGAAGGCTGTCAGCACAAGAAGCAAAGGACGAAGGGATAAAGGACTTTGCTATTATTGTCATGAAAAATTTATTGCTAGTCACAAGTGTGCTCGACCATAATTGTTCATGATTTAAGGTCCCGTTGACGGAATAAATGAACCACCTGATGAAGAAGAAGAGGAAGATGAGGAATCTAATAGGGTACCTGAACTCTCTTTCCATGCCATCACAGGTTCTCAACACCCATAAACAATTTGGGTGATGGGAAAATTCAGAAACAAGGATTATTTGGTTCTCACTGATGGTGGAAGCACACACAACTTCATTGATCAGAAGATTGTTTCGAAATATGGGCTTTCGATGGACAACAACAAAAAGTGGGTAATTGAAGTAGCCAACACACAGCGTGGTGAATATGCAGGAATATGCCACAGACTGAAGATGGTGATGCAGGGGTGCACGGTGGAAGCAAATTTCTTGGTGATGCCAACTTCGGCTAGTCCGTTCGTGTTGGGAATATAATGGCTTGAAACACTAGGAATAATACTGGCAGATTATAAGAAGCTGACTATGGCATTCAATCTTAATGGACATCAATACACGCTTTAAGGAATGCAAAGGAAGGAGATAGAGGCTCTTTTAGATAAGGATGTCTAACACCTATTTTCTAGCAACTTGGTGAGGACGGGTTTTTCTGATGAAGATGGTCCCACATGAATGCAAATCCAGAGGCTGAAAACAAATAAAAAGATCTAAATAAATCCTTAAGGATAATGAGAGAATTTTTCAAAAACCAACTACCTTACATCCAAACTGGGTTCACAGTCATTGAATCCCATTAATATCGAATGCAAAGTCAATTTCAGTCAGACCCAATCGATAATCCATATTTTTATAAAACTGAAATTGAAAATCAGGTTTGTGAACTCTTGGCTGCAGGGTTTATTAGACCTAGTACGAGTCCGTTTTGATCTCCAGTTTTGCTTGTAAAAAAAGCCAATGGTGAGTGGAGGTTTTGTGTGGACTACCGCGCTCTCAACACTCTCACAATCAAAGATCAATTTCCAATACCGGTCATTGACAAATTGACGGACGAGTTGTTTGGTGCACAATACTTCTCCAAATTCAATATAAGGGTAGGATACCATCAGATTCGGGTATATGAAGAGGATATTCCAAAAACTACATTCTGCACGCATGAAGGGCACTATGAGTTTGTGGTCATACCTTTTGGCCTCACTAACGCACCATCCACTTTTCAGAGCCTCATGAATGAAATCTTCTGACCATATTTGCATAAGTTCGTTCTAGTCTTCTTTGATGATATTTTGATTTTTTTATAAAACATTGGAAGAACATTTACAGCATATTCAAGTGTTCCTCTCAGTTCTGAACTAAACGTGAAAAGTGCTTGTTTGGGGTCCAACAGATTTCCTACGTAGGCCATGTATTGACTGGAAAAGGGATTGAGCCAGATCCAAGTAAAATTGAAGTTGTATGGAATTGGCCCGTTCCAAAAACAGTTTGCAAGGTCTGTGGTTTTTTAGGGTTAGTCGGGTACTACCGTAAGTTTATCAAATTCTACAGTATTATTGTAGCACCTTTTAACCGTTTGTTGAGAAAAGAATGATTCCATTGGACACATGAGGCTAAAGAAGCATTCCAACACCTCAAGTATTTGCTGTCTCATACACCAGTTTTGAGACTACTAGATTTCTCTCAACCATTTGTGATTGAATGTGATGCAAGCGGGGACGGAATAGGTGTGGTCATGATGTAGCAGGGCCAGCCAATTGCTTTCTTCATGGAAGGCCTTAAGGGAGCTTCATTGGCTTACTCAACTTATGAGAAGGAGATGTTGGCCATTGTGAAATCAGTAAGAAAATGGAGACCTTATCTTTTGGGTACTCTTTTATTGTCAGCACTGATCACCGAAGTTTGAAATATCTGATGGAACAACACATCACAACTCCTGCTCAAAACCGATGGCTGCCTAAACTCACGGGCTATAACTACATGATAGAATATAAGAAAGGGGCTGAGAACGCTACTGCTGATGCCCTCTCTCGCAGAGTTGAGATTTGTTTCAATATTGTTTCTTCACCCAAAGCCTTGTGGTGGCAACAACTACAGGAGGAGTGCCATTGTGATCCATATTATGACCGATTTAAAAATCATCCTAGGGCATAAAACCAGAATGGAGTATGGTTCTTAGAAGACCGAGTCATCCTCAGCCCTACCTCTCCTCTTATTCCCACAGTCTTAGCAGAGATTCATGACACAACCATTAGTGGTCATTTTGGTTTTCACAAAACCATCAATAGAGCACTGGTTGATTTCTACTAGGACGGGATGCAAAAATCAGTTTTGGGTTACATCAGGCAGTGTAATGTTTGTTAAAGAAACAAAGCAGATCATCTAGCTCCAGCCGACCTCCTCCAACCTTTTGCCATACCAGATAGAATATGGACTAATGTCTCAATGGATTTCATTGAAGAATTCATGGTTGTTGTTGGCAGACTCTCAAAGTATGCTCACTTTATTCCCCTATATCATCCACTTACTTCTTTCACAGTTGCAAAATCCTTTACTGTAAATATTGTTCAACTACATAGGATTCCTACTAATATTGTCAGTGATAGGGACCGAATATTCTTGAGTAGTTTTTAGGATAAGCTATTTGAAATACAGGGAACCAAACTTAGCATGAGCAGCAGTAACCATCCCCAATCGGACGGACAAACGGAGGTAATTAACCAGGTTTTGGAGCAATATCTCAGGTGTTTTTAGGTGATCAACCAAAGAAGTGGAAGGAGCGACTTCCACAGGCAGAGTATAGTTACAACACCTCCATTCATTCCTCTATTAAGATTTCTCCTTTCCAGGCTGTCTATGGTGTTCCACCTCCTCATCTACTTCGGTATGTTCTGGGCACTGACGAAGTTGAAGTAGTGGATTCTTATCTTCAGGAGCCTGATGAGATGATCAAGGAACTAAAGACTACATTACAGCAAGCTCAGGACCGTATGAAAAGCTTCGCTGATCAAAAGCGTCGAGATGTTGAGCTCATGGTAGGAGATTATGTATATCTGAAGTTGCAGCCATATAGGCAGAATTCGGTGGCCTTTTGGGCCTCCCTCAAACTCTTTCCACGCTACTATAGTCCATTCTGTATTGTGGCTCGTGTGAGGCCCGTTGATTATAGGTTGGAATTACCTCTGGGATCGAGAATCCATAACATTTTTCATGTCAGTAAACTCAAGAAATGCTTAGGGAATGTACTAGTAGCATTAACTGACTTGCCCCCATCCTTTGAAGATATTGTCGTTTTGCCATAACCAGAAAGAATTCTCTAAAGGCGGCTTGTTAAAAAAGGGTTGTATTGACCAATGGAAGAAGTCTTGATTAGGTAGGCTAGTGCACCTATTGAAGATGCTACTTGGGAAGATTTTAGAAGACTTTTCCCTCATTCTCCCTTGCGGACAAGGGATCTTGAAGAGGGGAGGAAGCTCTTACATGCAAGAGACCCTACATATTTGCTTCTGATGTGGCCAAGAGCTGGTGTGGCCAAATAAGATTCCTTATTGTTATGTTTTAATACAAATACGTCAAGGATTATTGAGTTTCATTAGGAAACTAATGCCTTAAGTTGTGATATGAATAGGTCAAGATTATTGAGTTTCATTAGGAAACTGATGCCTTAAGTTACGGTGATTTGTTTTGATTCCATCGGATTAGGTGGTGGAGTGGTCCACTAATTTCTAGGTTGTTATTTCCTTGTAAGTTTCCTTATTTCATGTTGAGTGAGTGCTATAAATTATCACAGATAATTTAATAAAAATCATGCTAAATTGATCAAATCTCTAACTTTTCTTTCTTTCCTTATCTGAAATGTCTACAAGCAGTCTAACACTTTACCATTAAACTGATCTGGTAATAACAATATTGATTCTCCTTTGCCTATTGTGAGCATACACTTTCCTGATGAGGATATTAATCTTAAATTTTAAATCCTCAAAACACGAAAGTCTCTGAAGAGGAACATGATCTGTAAAATTTCAAGCCATGCAACAGTTCATCTTTTGTCTCAATTTGTCATGCTTTTAATAGTTTCTGCAAGTTTTAACTTGTCAACTTTTACAATTAACCTGTGTAGATTTTGAAAATAAGAAGTTCAAAATTTAGGAAAGGAAAACTATGCATTAAACAATAAACAGAAAATTCAGGAAAGAAAAACTATGCATTAAACATTAAACAGAAAATTTAGCAAAGAAAAACTATGCATTAAAAATTAAACAGTTCTAAATGCTTACAAGAAGGTTACTTTATCATTGGACTTGGAAATATTATTAATGTAATAGCTACTGTTTTTACCAGTAATGTTTAGAAAGAGCGAAAAATGTTTTAACAGATGGAAGCTGACAAGTCTAGCTCATCTTCTTATACGATTTATAGTATATAAGTGTATCCTAATTTACTACTTGATTCTTATCAAACAAAAGGCATATAGCTAGATACGTATATTTAAGCCCTGACACAAAACATTCTCCAGCTAAAATGGTTAGCTTCAATCTGAGAACCCGTCCTGTAGTCATTATCATGGCTTCTTCATTTTGGTTTACAACATTTGAGACTGGGCAAGCTGTAGAAGACAGTGGTTATAGCTTCGACCGTTGTCACCGCCACTATTATAGGTTTATTTTTTAGGCTAAAAAACTCAACCTTTTCAGCCCTATAATGCAATCAAGTATCCCTACTTGATTCAGCAAAAATCCTTCCCCAAGGAAAAACGAAAACACCGTTTTGGTAAGGTGTTTAAGACGAGCGGAATTATTTTTCCCAAAGGGAAATGAAATCAATGTCGTGATAAGTAGTAAAGTGGACCATAATTGTTTAAAACACACGTAAATGGAACAAGAAATGTGTTATGCGAACAAGCTAACTATCTCCCATTGTTATGATTTATCTTGGTCGGAGTCTCTTGTTTGCTGCACAAGTTTCAGTTACTTAGATACTTAGATATTAAAGGGGCTAATTTCCTCACAAACGAGTCCATTATTGAGCTATCCAATTATCTTCGTAACTTAAGCTTTATAAACCTCAATTTATTTTCTAAACTAACAAGCTCAACCTTCTTTACAATTATGGAAAATTTTCCTTCACCGGAAGATCTTAGAATGGAGAGGACTAATCTTGGTGTTGAACATATAGTGAAATATTCGATCAATCTTCAAGTCAAGTCATTTAAGCTTAACAGGGAATAACAACTTGAGTGATGACTACATTAAAGATATTGCCTTGTCTTGCCCTGGATTAGAAGTGCTAAAGATCAGTTATTGTCCTTCTATCATAGAAGAAGAGGGATCATAGAATTTCTGAGAAACTGCATGGAAATCATGCATTTGGAGATGAACAGATATCTGGGGATAAAGAATATTGATTTAAACTTTGAACTTCCTAAATTAGAGATATTACAAGAAAAGGGACCAAGAATGAATGATGAAGCATTGACAGTGATTTCAAAAAATGGCCTAGATTAATACAACTAGACCTGGAGGGTTGCCTAAATGTGATAACAAAAAGGGTGACTCAAGCGGCGCAAAACTATAAACTATAGGAGATTAAAGGATATAAGTTTCAAACAGTGTGATAATGTGAAAGTTGATATTATAAATTTTTTGGTGTTCTCAAGCACGTCACTAAGAAAAATAGTCCTTCCATATGGATTTTCTCCTTCTCATAACCAAGTAAAATTCTTCTTGCGACATGCATGTTTACTTTACCAAGGTTAGCTTCTGGAGCTTCATAGTGTATTTGGCTTAACTGTATAGAGTTGTTTTTTTGCTTGGATTAAATTCTTTATGAAGTTCAATTGTACTCTCTTGAATGGATAATATCTTGTAGCTTTTTCCTTTTGCTTTTCCATATCATTTATTGTCTCAGCAAACTCGCCTTATATAAACTTTTATCAACTTTCATGAACAATTGTCATGATTCTTCATTCTTCCTGAGTTTGTTTGATCAAGTCATGGAATCTTTATCGTGTTCCCAAATACTGCCTTTCTAAGTAGTCACCACTCTTGATCCAAAACCAATACAAAATTACCATCTTGATGCTTCAATTGGAAGCTTTTCAGATACCCAAAAATTCAAAGTCATAACACTTAAACTTGCACTTAGATGGTCGTACAAGTTAAGTCATGACTGTGACTTGCACTTGCATGGTTGTGCAAGTTACGTCACGACCTTGACTTGCATGAACGGTTGTGCAAGTTAAGTCACGGTCGTGACTTAACATCTTTCTAAACATTGCCTGCCTAAATTAATATATTGAAGGAGAAGAACAAGATTGACGAGTATCAATGTATGGACCCATATAAAGTAGGATATGGAAAATTGAAAGGTTAAACAGGCCGATGAGACATGTATCTTTTAGTTTCAAGTTATTCTTGATAATGGTAATTTACTTCAGAGGTCTATGTATATTTTATCTGGGCATCTCCTTAATCTTCCAAAAATAGTGTGATACAATTTTGCCTAAACTACAATCACATTGTGGTTGTAGTTTCAGAAATCTTAATGGGTTAAATGTCTAGCCATATCTCTTTTACAAGTTCACTCTATGATTGAAGGAAATTGTAACGGTTCACTCATATAGACTCTCCAAAAAAAGTGAATGTTCAATCTTCTCATTTTTTCCAACAAATATAGTCATATTTCTGCAATTTCCCTATATATAATTTGATATTTACTTTACTGAATGACTTTTTAATTAACTTAGAAAAATTATTTTCTCCATATCCTACTTTCAGTAGCATTCCACACTTCCTTTTACTGCGTTAAGAAACCAATCTATATCTTATGATGTCTACATCTTATGTAGAAGAAGCACTTAGTAATGCAAATAATTTTGCAATGCATTTAGTGGATAAGGATGATGTTTGTTTGTCTATATTTGTAAGACCGAAATAAGTTGGAAAGTGGAGTGCCCTCTTTGTCTTCCTTATATCTTATGCTCCCTCTTTCGGTATTTTAACACTTCTGGTTATGATTATCTAGTTCACTAGAAGCTTGTATTTCTCTTTTCCATTCTTTTCTTTTTTTTCTTTTGTTCTGCTTAATAAATTTCCCAATCTTTTCTTGTGCTTCATCATTGTCAAAGATGTGAGGGTCATATGGGATTAGGTCGAGAACCGAATCAAGGTCTCTTTAAAAGTTGCACACTTTGATGTGGTTGAGATTTGAGAATTTGGGTATTATAAGGTGTAGGAAGGGGGAGAAGAGAGACGAGACGGTGAGAGTGCGGCAGAGGATATTGGTGATGATGAGGAAGTGAGTGCAAACTAAGGAGAGGGGTTCTAAGTGGCGATGGTCTTCTAAGGATTTGAATATTATTGAAATTGAAAGAATATGGGGAACGTTAGTGTTGAAAAGAAGGAGAATGTCCGAAAATTTTTGGTTTTGTGAGAATGAAGATGAAAATGAGGAGGATGTCAATTGGGTGTCGGCTTGGCTCTTAAGCCATGAAATTTGGAAGATTAACAAAGTTTGTAAAATTTAAGCAGAAACGATGAGGTCTTTTTTTATTGGACAGGGTTAGACAGAATAAAGTTAGACAAAGGATCTTATATCCCTTGTACGTATAAACCATACATACCAAGATGCCATGCACTTACGTTCAATCCTCCATGCAAATAATACAACGTTATATCCACAAAACCAAGGCTGTAGAATGTTGTCCACTATCAAAAGCTTTGTATCCCAGCATACGTTTAAATAATTCCAACATGTATGATAGATAGTTTTATGGCTATATAGCATCAAAGGGACAAAGGGACCTTACAACCACCATCATGATCATAAGTTGTCAAAATTCACGAAAATTTGGATTTTTGAAACTAATGCAACTCTGTAAGGAAGAAGCTCCACCACTTTTAATCTACTAAACTATGGTGCTGTATTTTCTTAGGAACCAATCACAAATACTTACAATTTGAATGTTTCATAGGACCCTTTACAAATTCTAACATTCAAGCTAAACATTATATGTTTAAGCTAAAAATTTGATTGGTACTATGTGGAATTTGGCCTTTGAAGCAGTATGGGAAGTTGCCTGTAAAGTGGAGTCATTGACCATTATGGTCCATCTGGTTCTATCTTCCTCATCCTTCTGATAACATTTTCTGGTCCAAATTGGCAACCTAACATTATATTCCAGGTAAAAGTTTTCCATAAGAGATCATTAGAGAAAATGAGTACGCTTACTTGGTTAATATATTTTCTTGACCTATAAGATGTTCTATTCTTTGTTCTTCCAGTTAGACGGTATGATTATAGCTCCTATTGTTATGAGTCCATGGGTGTTCGGGCTTTTACAGTGGATCAACTTCTATAAATTAACAGGGATTACAATTACAAGCAAAGGTATGATGGTCGAGGATCAGTATGGTGGAATGACTTTTTCCTCGTACAGTTTGAAATCAGAGGTAATTGTGAAACTCTAACATACTTGAACACTATTGATTATTTCAAGTTGGTGTCAATTCCGTCAACGACTTCACCTCCTTGAAAGTTATTCTTGGCAATCTTTGGCGTGAAGGTGGTAGTGCCTCTGGCGTCGATGCATATGGGTTCGCTAGAGTTGATTTTTCAATTAGGGTAGGTTCCACAACTAAATATTAAAAATTAAAAATTTTTATTTCATAAAAGGGTCCTACACTACCATTAATATGGCAACGTGAGACCCGCGTATACAATAAAATAACAGTAAAAAATGATTTCAGTAGTTTCTTCGTTGGGATTATATTTAAATGTTTTCTAAATGTTAAGGTCTTATATGTACATTTTAAAATTTTAAGGTCAAACTTATCAATTTGTGTAAAAGTTGGTTTAAATTGACCTTTTTGCCTATTTATGATAATAAATTTGCTTCTTGTGAAGTTCCTTACAAGTTTATGAAGTGTGACCTTTTTGCCTATTTGTGATAATAAATTTGCTTCTTGTGAAGTTCCTTACAAGTTTATGAAGTTTTATTTTTATTGTATATTAGAATATTTGATTTTTTATTTAACTATTTTTTTAGCTAGAGTTATCTATTTCACCTATCTTTTGAGTGTCTTAAGGTTAATAATTGGTGTTAGGGCAAAATTCTCATTATTGCATATCTTATGACATTTGAGTTAAGATCATGAGATACCTAGGATTTTTTTACCCAAAAAGGGAAAAGTATTTGTAGGCCATCACTTTTTATAGCAATAACTATATTTATTAGAAAACTCATAATTTTTTTCTTATGGTTAAAGCATTAATTTGTGGCATGTTGTAGAAAAGGTGTTGGGGACCCATAGGTCCTTGCATGGCTATGCAGCGGAAGCATTGGAATCAAAATTTCGACATCATGACATCCCTAGAAAATCCAGAATCCATATGCATGTATAAAAAAAAGTAAGAATACGAAATTACAACATATGTACCTTGCAAATGTTCCTTCTTTCTTAAATCTTCTACTTGTTTAGGTTGTAGCAAACACCCAACATCTTCAATAGCCAGCGAAAAACACACAAAAATGAAGAAAAATTAGTGTGTAAGGGTGGCTAGAGCACCAAACAAGATGAATTCAAGTAGACGCTCAATTAAGAGTTAGATCATAAACAAGTTACATGCAATTAAACTCATACAACAATTGCATAAACTTGAATAAACAAACCTCAAGATCACTCCTCTCAACCTCCAAACCTCTTTTAGAGCATTAGCCTCTCAATTGAGTATGTTTTAGCTTGAATTTCGTGAGTACATAAGTGAAGAACTCACTTATGTACCACCTGTCATAAAGTGGGTCACGATTGTGACTTGCTTAAAATGACAACCATGCACACTTTGTTTTCAATTCGATCTTTTATACATGTGACCGTTAGGTTTCCGGTTATTTTGAGCACTTGAATTAACTCTTAATCCGAGCATATCATGTATGATTTCAAGCCACTTAAATTAACTCTTTATTCAAGCAGATCATAAAAGGTTTCATGATGCCAATTTATCGGAACGTAAGTGAATTAACACACGAACTCTTTAATAGTTAATTATTTGACTTACGAACATTTAATAGTTAATTATCCAACTTATGAACCTTTCCATAGACAATTACTGTGTAATTCATCCCTTCACCATCTTATATCCCATTTGGTTCGGAGTATGGGCTATGTGTCAACTCCCACTATACTGACTATGTCACATCTAGTCTAAGTTATTTTAGTTCTTGTCTTGGGGATCTTATTACTCTATGTGTCATTCTTCAATGACACATAACTGCTCTGGCCAAAGACTCCCGAGTAATGACCCCAACAAGAGGCCGTGGGTATCATCTCCTTCTATCAAAAGTGGTGAATCCTTTATTAGCTACCCAATTACCTTAATAGTTGTACCCAATCACTACCCTATGAGCGAGGTCATTTTGAGGCAACAAGGAATGGTATCAAAGTATAGGAACAGTATCCAAGATATCCTTAAGTACCTCAAGTCTAAGGATAGTTGCACCATTTCTATAGTGAGATTAATCACTGACATTTGATAAATCATCCATATGATAATCTTATAGCGGGTCATTCGATATACTTACTACTCTTAGTAAGCATACACATGTTAACTCTAAACATCTCATGTTTACAGTTAATAAGATCTACTGCTTAATCAAATCAAGGAGTATAACATATGCTAGTCTATCTAGATTAACAATAGCCTGTCTCATTAATCCTATGAATAGGGATAATTTAGATACTAATATAATTGCATATGATAGGAATCTTATTATCATGATCTTATCATGATTTCCTTCATGCTATATTTTGTATCATAGACTTCATTAATTCAATTTAAGAACAAAATCAATATATAAATAAATGAACATTAAATTAATGAAAATTGCCTTTCACTTTATTAATCAAAATTAAGTTTGTACAAAAGTGATAAAGGTGATTGGCTTTAGAGCACTACTCTAACAATCTCCCATTTACACTAAAGTCAATCACCTTTGTATCTAATATCATTGGCGAGTACACTAGAATCAAATCTCATTTGAGGAAGTGGCTTAGTCATAGGATCAGTGATGTTTTGATCTGTGGGCACTCTGTCTAGCTTCACATCACCTCTATCAATGATCTTCCTGATCAGGTGATATCTCCTGAGTACGTGCTTAGACCTTTGATGAGACCTTAGCTCCTTGGCTTAAGCAATAGCCCCATTGTTGTTGGATCCCGTTTCCGGAACCCAACCTCTTGCTTAAAACATGAACACGTGGGCGTACATATTGTCTTAATACCTTGAAGGGTTATTTCATCAAACCCTAATGAGCCAT
>JANIPN010000002.1:55809129-55820276 GCA_027478595.1 Erythroxylum anguifugum
ATGAGGCAATGACTTCAACTTCACGAAATAATTTAACTCTAAACACAATCATTCAAGTTGTTCCAAATTATTAACATATGAAATCTGCGTCTAAGCATCTTGGACTCAATATCCAACTAATCAAAATTTTAATGTTGAGTATATTCACCCCTATCACTTGCATACACACATTGATAATCATTCAGTCAAAACAAAAGTGTAGCTATTCCTAAATAGGTTTTCATGAAAAATCAAGTTACTAACATGTTTGGAAGGTTTTTAATTGAAAACATTCTTTTTGTCCATTTTTCTTTAAGGACATGATCCTAGTTTTTTATGCAGAGGCAAACATTTTTTATGAATGTCGATTCGGTTACTCAACTAAGTCATGTTGTTATTAAGTTGCTTGGTTGGGATGTCATTATAGCCTTTTTACATGAAGGCACACATTTGTGATGCATGTTGATTCGGTTACTTAGCTGCATCACATTCTCAACTAGCTACTAGCTCTATTCATAACTCGAACGCCAGCATAATAGTTATTTTAGTTAAAATTATACAATTTTTAAACATAAAATTTTGCCTACCTTATTACTTTAGCTAATCATTTTCATGAAAATATACTAATAATGCCACTTATTTAATTGACCTAAAATTTTAAATGAGTATGGCAAATTTGTAGGTTGAATCGATTAACTTCGTATCCTAATTAACTAACATATTTAGCCCTAAGTAACTTAGGTCACTAATTTCACAAGATAATAATTCTTTGCATCCTAAAAGACTATGTTTAAGGCCAATTCTATCCTATTAAGTCCTAGCCATTGATGCATTCACACAATTAACATCATGAAATGTAAACAAACTATTATACAATATACAAAATTCACACTCAAGTTAAAATCACACAACCCTCTCCATATTTGATCAACGCGTTGTCCTCAATATGAGAAGGGTACACAAACATGCCAGGGGAAAATAAAACCCAATATATGAAAATCATAAGAAAAAAATACTAACAAAAATGAAAAGAAAAGGGTTAGAACACGAAACTGTTTATGGTGATGGAGGTGGTGATGGTGATAGTGTTGAGACCAAATCCTCTTGACATCGAGAGTGTTTCCCTATCTTATAAGTGATTCAAGAGAGAAAAAGAATTACCAATCTAAACTATTCCAAATCATACAAAGCTTATTTTATAATTTAAAACAAACCTAACTATATAACAATTGTCCGGAATCATCAATATCACAAATATGTTAATATCAAAAAATAACTTAAGCAGAAACATATATATAGTTGAAAGTACAGATCTAGGTTGATTCACAGTATGCTCTAGATAGCTATTGTCTTGACAATCTGGCAATGCCTGGATGTGATTGCTCAATTTGTGCTTCTATACCATTCAATACACACATTAATGCATGCTCAATTGACATTCCCGGGTATGTATCCTTATTCACAAATCTTGATCATTCATATATCATATCTTGTGAAACTTGATTATCCTAAGTTCATCAATCATACATTTACCAATCCTTTCCTAGCATTATACATCCACACAATTTCCTAATTCTCATTCATTCATACCTAATTCATATTATTCATAAGGACACTTTTACACCATTAACAACTCATAAATTCCAAGTTGAGATACATTCATATCAAGTCAATCCATTCCTCAATTCTAACATCAATCAACATCCTAAACTTATCAATCACTTAACCACTTAATTTAGCAACCATCTACTTTCATTTCAAACCTCAATTAAGTCGAAAGACACCAAGGTAAGGTAACTTATCCTTAGTCCGTTAAACAATCTCACAAAATGACATTTTATCTTGTCAAAGAAATTCCCACGATTGTGGGTACCTTTCCAAGATCGTGGAAAAGCAAAACATAAACTTTTTTCCTTCCAAACACTTCCCACGATCGTGGGTTTAGTGAATAGAAAGTTCACTATCAACTTCCTTCAATTTTCTTTTTTCCATCTTCGATATCTTCATACAAAAATCACAATAATTCATTATCAAAACATCTTATAGCCAAACCATTTCACAGGAACCTTAATAAGACATCAATAAACATTTTTCACATTTTATAATTTGACTAATTCGAGCTTTAAATTCCTCAAAAATCAGGAAATAATACAAGGTTCCTGAACAGGGTCTATCGCGGACAATATTAGGAAAACATGCGTAACCCAAGATATATTCACTATTTTATCACATCACTTCAACAAAGATCAAGACAAGACCTATATCTACAACTTTTGTTCTTTAATTTTATTCAAATTCATGCTCCAAAAGATATGAAAAATAGGTTGAAAGAGGAAGATGAAATTAAATAGACTTTCGACTTACAACTCTAATTTTCCAGATTCAAGAATAGTTCAATAGAACCTATCTTTAGCATCAATTCACCATCGTTCATGCTTCAAAACTCAACCTACAATCATTCCACACAGCAGCCTAAAGCCCACATTTTCACACATCAAAAAACAAAAAATATTCATTCATCAAGTTTCCATCACAAATCAACATCAATCCCTGATGCATCTCATCTTAATTCACTCCTAATCAATCTTTATTAACGATATGATCATAAATAACACAACAAAGCAATCAAATACTTACTTCTTTCACTCAGGGTTTCCTCAATTAATAAGTTATGCAAGGCCTCCTCAAACTTCCAACTTACACCAAAAGCAAGATAAGATGGAAAGGTTTCAATTGCAAGATAAGGGCTACGAAAATTTGCAAAAAATCCAAGGGTTTTGGTTATGGCATGAAGGTGTTTGGGTAAGAAGAAGAGAAAAAGAAAACACAAGGCCAAACCATGAAAGAAAGCATCTTGCAAGGGTGAAAGATGTGGAGAACAAATGAGTGATGGAGGGGTAGGACATTTGTCATGCCAAGTGTCAAATAAAGGGTTATGCTATATGTTTTTGTCTTACCATTTGTCTGTACATTACTAGTCCATTTGTCACTTAATAACTAGTCCTTTTGTCATTCATACACTAAACTACTTATTACATAATTAATTCTCCATTTGTCTCTCATTTATTCGTGTGATTTGTCACCCTCTCACTAGTGCCACGTATCACACTCTCATTAGCCTAGACAAGTTAAATTCCCATGTATTGATTTTGTCTTATTATTCAACATTTTTCCTACACTAGATGCACATAATACTTCTTCAATTACTCAATAATAATAACAAACTCCAATTTACTATTTGTAATCCACCAAACCAAAATTCAAGACACAAATAATACTCGATCACATCGAAAATCATTTAAAATCATTGATACCCAGAATAGGTTAATTGAGTACATTTACTATCTTTGTATTGTTTTTGAATCATGATTCATGTATGTATGTGTATATGATGCCTGTAAATGAAATGCATTTCGTATGTTTTCACATAATACGACTCATGTGACTAGTCTAACCCTTTAGGTGTAGGAACGAGTTATTACAGTTTTGAAACTTGAGAGATTCAAGCTTGAGGCTCAGTTTGTAGTTCTGTAAAAAGAGTGGTTGAGTCCCAACGTGCCACGACCCTGCCTCCAAAATTTTATGTGCTTGAGAATTGAAGTAAAAGTGAACAGGATGAGGTTTTCTTTTGTAAGCAAAACATCAATCAGCCCTTTTTTGTGCCATGACCGTTAAGCCCATTTTTGGATGCTCGAAAATGGTGGACATTTTTTGAAGGAGAAGCCAACCATTTCTTCCCAACTACATGCTCCTTCCTTAAGTATTTCAAAATTTTGACAGATAATGAGGTTCCCATCCATATCCTTCAAAGGATTAACAGTAAGGTTAGAGGCAGTGTGATCTCCTACAACCTGCTTCTAGCTCTTTTGGGGATTTAACCCTAGAGGTGGTGGAGGGGGTTGGAAGGTGGCAGTGGTATTTTCCTCAGTCGTAGCTAGTGGTGTAAGGAGTGTGCGGGAGGGTGGAGCTGGGAATTCATTTTGCCTAGTGGCAAGTAAAAGCTACATTTTCTACAGTCAGAGCTGGAAATGGAAAGGTAACTTTAACAAGTGAGAAAGGCTAACACAGTAAAGGTGCAAAAAGGGAAAAGGAGGGGCGGCAGGAAAAAGTTTAACAACTCGTGGGACAAAAATACTCCTTTCCCAAAGAAGCACCAGTTGAGGAGGACATGGAGAGGCAAAAGTGAGCAATGAATAAGAAGAAGAATAAGGTGAGTACAATGGAAGTTGGAAGCAAGCAGTGAAGAATGGGAGAAGAAGATGAAGCTTAACCAGTGCTACCTAGAGCACCATATGTAGTTGAGAGCATTCTTAATATATATATACTCTTCACTAATTATGTCATTCACACATGCTTAGATCAATAGGAATTTGTGACTTCCCATCAGTACGTGTCTTGTTAATGGTACTAAAATTAGTAGTTCCATTATAACCTCAAGTATTAAGACAATATTCAAAATATTAATTGAATACTGAATTGAATTGTAAAATTTAAAAAAGAACTAAATTGTGAAAAAAAAATTAACCCTAAAAAACTAACCTACCCTTAACCTTAACCCATTAATCTTCCGAATGCCCCTTTAAGCTTTCCATTGTGTTTCACTGTCAATCGCCCACCAATTGTGTTTTGCCACTAGTCACAAATCCCGTCACCTCTCCATTGTCGAACATAGTCACAGTATCACACCCTATAGCCCCCGTTGCCTCACCATCGTCCCACTTCGCCTCACTCTCTCTTGCATTCACACTCCATCTATAGTTACTCCTCCATTGTTGCAGTGAAGCAAACAATCAAGCCTTAAGGTTGTAAAATAGTACAAATCTAAATATTGAAATGTGTGCTTAAGTTGATTGATTTTATGTTTTGTTTTGTGTGACTTGTGTCATATACTCGTACTTTTACGGCGTGTTGGATGTCCTTTTATGTTTGGATTCTAGAATTTGAGGATTTAATATAGAATTGTAACATGTGTTATTGTTTGAAATTTGAGAAATATTGAATGAAATATTGGTCTTTATTATAAATTATGCAAAATTGGCTAGTTAATTTATGATTAAATTATGTGAATACAAAAATTGAGTTATAAATGTAAGTTTATGGTTTAATGATGTAATAATACAAAATGAGTTATAGTTGTGAGTTTATAGTTGAATTATGTAATCATACAAAATTAGTTATAATTACGAGTTTATGATTGAATCATGCAATCATACAAAATAGGTTATAATTATAAGTTTATGTTTAAATTATGTAATTACACAAAATGAGTTATATTTGTGACTTTATAGTTTAATTATATGATTACACAAATTTAGTTATATATATGAGCTCATGGTTGAATTATATAGTCACACGAAATGAGCTATAATCATACAAAATGAGTTATAGTTATGAGTTTATGGTTGAATAAAGTAATCATACAAAATAGGTTATAGTTGTGGGTTTATGTTTGAATTATGTAATCCCCACAAAATGAGTTATATTTGTGATTTTATAGTTAAATTATATTATATAAATTGAGTTATAGATATGAATTATGTAATCATACAAAATAAGTTATAATTATGAGTTTATGGTTAAATCATGTAACAATTCAAAAAAAGGTTATAGTTGAGTTTATGTTTGAATTATGTAATTACACAAAATAAGTTATAGTTTTGACTTTATGGTAGAATTATGTAATTACACAAAACGGGTTATAGTTATGACTTTATATTTGAATTATTTAATCACATAAAATGAGTTAAAGTTGTGAAAATGCAACAATTAATGTTTATATTTCAAATTTGGGTTAAGAAATATGAGAATTTCTTGGATAAAATGTCTTTAAGCATAAATTTTTCTTAAGGAATCATTTATATAAGTTCATAATGTTCACTTGCATTTGTATATCATATGGTTATTAGGAAACTGTTTTTACTCTATTTCTTCATATTAGTTTACATAACTTTATTTTAATATTAAGTTAATTTTGATATATGTCTTTTTTATTTTTATAGATAAATAAGGGAACTTTAAGTACTCCTAATAATTCAGTCACTTCAAGATGATATCAATGATCCAGCTTGGGCTCATGCTAGATTGGTTCTTGGAATGAAGAACTATACCATTTGTTTTTTTAATAATCATTTGAAAGATGGTGGATTACAAGATTAAAGAAGAATTTAGCTTAGATTAAAGGTGTTGTTAAGCCTTGTAAGAAAGTGAGCTATAAAGTGAAATAACATTGCTTGAAGAGTATCAATATGAGAAAGATAAAAGACAAAGACTGAATTATGAAATTAGTATTAGAAGTTCTCTTTTCGATGGTCAGGGTGATAGTGGGGATGTTGAAGGTAGTTTTCCTACCCAACGAAAAAGGAATGTTACACTTGATGTAAGGAAAAGAAGCATATAGATTATAACTTTTTTAGCACACAAAACAATTCTTGGAGCTCAGCATTCAATCTGTAGTGCCTTATAATCTAAAGAAATGGCTCATAATGTAGACATGGTAATGGCTAGATGGTGTTATAATTCAAGTACTTAATTTAATGTTGCCTAGTGTTATTATTACCAACTTATGGTGGTTGATATTACCTCTTACAGTCTAAGATAAACAACTCATTTAATTAATGACTAAAGAGGTAAACTTCCGTGCAGCTCAGTTTATAAAATAAATAGTCATTTGGATTAAAGAAAAATGACTTAGGCAACTTACGGGTGTTCAATCATAAGTGATGATTGGACAAATAGAAGAGAGGAGCTTATTATTAATTTTTTAGTTTATTATGCTAAGGGACTGTGTTTTTTAAGTTTGTTAGTGCATCTAGCCTCGTTAGAAATATTGATACTCTATTTCAGATATTTGATGAAATTTCATATATTTGATAAAGTTATGAATAAAGTTAGGTGATAAGCACTTGATTAATTAATTATTTATTCCCTAATATTTAGTAATCAATGTTATGTTGGGCTTATATTTTGCTTTAGGTACAAGTTGGGGGAACAAAAACCAAAATGAACTAAATTCACATCCTTAGTGTCATTATATCAATGTTCAATCTTATTCGCCTTCACGAAGCAATAAGAAGATTACTTAGGGTGAAGACAAGACAAATAATGGAAGCATTAAAGTCATTGTGACTTATACAACCTTGTATGGGAACATGTAACTCACAAAAAACATATACAAAATCAAGATACTACTTTAACCATTATGACCTACACGTGTAGAGAATTACATGATTGAAGAAGTAGGGATGAGAATCTCATATTAAAACCATTAATCGAAGGAGTAGGGTTGAGAATCTCATATGGTGCACCTCACTTTATCCAAATCCTTATGCACTCTATTCACATAGTTGACCTCTTGAATTCTTCTTTCAATGATGTATTTAATCAAGAAATATACATTGTAATAAGATCAAGATATATAAGTAAAACAAAACTACTAGACATAAATCAAATCAAACAGTACAAAATTACTAGAATTAACTAATAGGTTTCGAATCTACTTTGTGTTTCAATCTCAACCTTCATACAAATGTGCACAATTAATTGTCATGTTATTCTACCTCTCTTTGAAACTATTAACCATTAATTAAGAACAAGCTTTGTTAATCCCTGTTTTCCTATAGGTTGTATCTAATTAAAAACAAACTCTTTAATTAGGCCTAACTATTAGACAACCTAGAATAAGCTCTCTAGAGTTAGTATAACAACCATGTTATGTAATAGGAAATTAGGTTAACCTAAAAAACAACCACATAAGCTCGGGTCATTAATATATACTATGTTAGCCTAATGATGCATGACCATTAGTTTACTATAAGTGAATTAAAGTTCCAATGATTATGTATTGTAATATAGATTCTAGTGATCAGTTTATACATGAATAATATATTTAGAGTGTCTAAATCATTTATACATAAATCCCAAAGCATTAATCATATAATAACATAATCAATTCCAAAAGAGTTTTCAGAATAACATCACTACATTAATCAATGCCTAAATATATTCGTCGGCCTCGATATCCCCTTTGAACTAAAAAGATGAAGTTTAGTTTCTCAACAAAAGGTAAGGAATCTACCCCCTTTCATGTCTCCAAACTCTTCATACCTTATTTGGCCTATTAAATGCCATTTTATATTAAAATTAAGATTTTGTTACAATATGCGGTCAACTATATAAGCTTGCAAGTGACCGTTTGTGTCATTTTTTCCAAAATTTGTAAACTTACACATTCACAGTGAACTACATAGCCACATACACAACCGTGTAGCTCACTTAAACAGTCGTGTAATTGTGCACACAATTACGACCATGTAATCTGTAGTATCTTCATTTCTTTGACTCTTTGTCCCATATTCACCCTAATTCATCTATTTCTTACTATAAAAAGGCAAATATGATTGAACATTGAAACAACGGTTCTAAGGGTATGTTTTTAGCTCATTTTGGTTCTTATTCCTCTAACTTGTATCTTAAAAAAATGAACCAAAATAAGTATCTTAAGTACAACATAACATTAATCACTAATCATTATGTAGTAAATATGTAGTCAATTGAGCCTTTATCACATATTGAAAATAAAATTGTTTTAAAACAAATTTTTTTGGATATGAAAAAAGTAACAACTCAATTCTGGGAATTAGATCTTGAGATAGATATGGAAGTTGTTTACCTATTTTAATCTAAATGCATAGATAATATACTAAAGATGTTTAGTATTTAAGGTATCTAATACATGTGAAGTATTAAAGATATTCATTATTATATGTATGAGTTAATATTTGAGTTTAAGGTCAAATGAATATTAACTTTGGACATGAATCCTAAGTAAGGTATATTTTACTTGGAATAATATTATTTTGACATTGGAAATGTTCCATTGTAGCATAATTACTAATAAAGCCAAAATACATATTTCATTTAGTATAAATGATTAACTGGATTAATAAATTCTTTATTGAACTTGAAATAGTTCCTTGTATTGTTCAGACAATAATATACTGCAGAACATTAGAGCCATTGGGCATTATAAAGAACCTACGGTCTCATCAAAGATCTAAGTATGTATTTACATAGTTTCTCTTAATTAAAAAGATAATTAAAACAAAAACTGTAAGATTTAAGTAATTGCTCACTATAGAGAATCTTGTAGAATTCTCTTACTAAACCATTGTCCTAGTAGTAACATGATCGTCATATAATGACATGGTATAAGATATTTAAATAACTGGCTTAGTGCAAGTGAAAGATTGTTAGTTTATGCCCTACAGTCAATTAGTTTGTTGTATTTTAGTGACATAATTATTTATAAGTACTCTATCATAAACCTATTTAGATGTATTTCATGGATAAATGTCCATTGCAAATAAATTTATAATGATATTAAAATTATGAGATTCATGGTACATTTATGTATTATCCCAAAATTATTCTTGTTAATATTGAATATTAATATAATGTATAAAGACTAGCAATTGCTATGTTTCCTCCTTACGAAGGAAGTAGACAATGTCATAGACTAAAGTATAGAGATACTTAAACAAATGTGTGGGTACTTATTAGAAAACAAGTTTACTTAATTGACCCTATATGAGAAATTTATTTGGTGGATTACTTGTATGTCTATAAAAATTCTCATTGTAATTATTACATAAGTGATCTTTTGACTTGAGATTACCAAAGCATCTCATTTATGTATTTTTATATTTTAATACTATTTATGACTTATTCTAGTTAAGGATAGCTCAGTTAGTAGTCATTGGATATATCATAAACTATATGGAGATAGTTAAGTGATCATCATAAGATTCATCAACTTAAAGTAAATAGGGATAATATTTTGTTATTATTGATCAATATTCATTAGGAAATCTTTGATTAAGATAGAATGATGCTTTAAAAATAAATTTCAAATGTCATTAATTAAATCAATTTCTAATAATAGAGAACTAATATGATTGGACTCAAATAGGGTAGACATTAATTTTATGATTTATGTTTAATCAGAACATTATATGATAAAATGATTGAATTATACGAAAAAATTATGTACGAAAAACTAGTCAAAATTGTTTTGACATTCAGAAATATTTGCGTATCAAAATTGTTTTGACATTCAGAAATGTTTGGATAATCATAATGTGTTGTTAGACATTAATCTTGATATGTGAATATAAATTGTTTAAATAGAGAATCAAACATAAATTAAAACAGTTCAACTTATTTAATCCTAAATATGATTTTTAGATATAATTTATATACATTACCAACATATTTGTGAACTTAATAGATCTTACATAAAGAAAAGTTAAAGAAAGAAAAGGTCTTTTAACCAAGTTAGCGTTGAAAGTAAAGTTTGAAAAATTTTATGAGTAAATGTGAAATATTTAATAAATAAGAATCAATGTAAGATATTAGATCTTATTTGAACATAATTGATGTTTAATTAAAATTAATTGCAATTATAATTAAAGTTTAATTGCAATTTAATTTCAATTAAACTACTAAAATATCCAAACTTTTTTTAATAGTTCATTAGTGACCACATACTTATGCGTCTACGATAGTTGAGATGAGCCGATTTTAAAAACGCTTTGAAAAAATGATAAGAAAAAAGATTAAGTTTTATTTTAAGATACAAACTAAGATTTATGTTTTATTATGATTTATATATTTATTATTTCATAAAAATTAAGTGATTTTGATTTTCAAAAATATAAAAATTCATATTTATTTTGTTTCGATACAAGATTGATCTCACTCTAATTTTTCAACACTATTAACAGAATTATTTATTTGAAAACAATGATATCGTACGGTACCATCTAGAAGCTTTTATAAATTCATGACCCACGTATTTTTAGGCGCATACATAAAACAAGCTAGAGAAGTTTCGAAACGGTAAATTCACATGTAGCTCCTGTTACGCACTTGAGTAATCCAAATTCATTAATTTACATGAAAAACATATGCCTTTTTTATTATTATTACGCTACGTAGCAAAACCAGATACCAGTGCAACAGAGCTGGCATCAAACTAAACGCTAGCGACTCTGTCATTTCTCCGGCACGTTTCATTGTGCTCTTCTTCCTCCAGCGTATCGCAGAGTGTGCTACCGCGAGTCTCGGGCAAGCTTAACACAAACAATCCACATATCCCTATGACGACACCA
>JANIPN010000002.1:55910822-55929347 GCA_027478595.1 Erythroxylum anguifugum
TAGACGTGCATATTCTAAGAAGTTCTAATGGGTAGTTAACAAATATTGAGCCCTATTGTCATGGGAAGAGGTCAAAAATGAAAGTTAGCGACATGATAAATATCATTCATCACTTGCCTTCAGTAGCATCCAGAGGTTAAAGAGGTTTAAGATTATGGATTCTTGAGCTGAGGAACTGGAGAACCTGAAACAGCATAGTTTGCAAGGCTAGTGGAGATAAATGAATGACTAACCGAGATAAGGAGAAAGGGAAATGTATTAGAGGGTAGAGCTGCCGAACCAAAGGGTCGAAAGCTATGGAACATAGGTAAGTCCAGTTAACAGGGGACAACATGTTAGACATTTTACTAAAGCAAGAAAAAGTGAAACAAGGAACTAAAAAAATTTGAAGAAAAAGACATCAGCAAATGTGAAGAAAAAAAGATAGGAGAGAGTAGAATCAGTACCTGGAAACGAGTGAGGACGAAAAGATAAAAAGGAATATTTGAAAGTAGAATCAATATCTGGAAACGAGCGAGAACGAAAAGTGAAAGGAAATGGACACCAAAGAAAAACAGAGGGGTCTAACCATGAAAGACCAGAGTGATCGAACTGGACAAGGGAAAGAAGAAAAGAAAACCAGAGCTGAAAGGAGGGACACTGAGCCATAAGGAGGGAAAACTGATAAATGATACCTGCAGGACACGAGAGTTGAAAGAGAGAGAACTCCAAAGAGAAGGACTAGCAGCTTTAGGCAGCAGTGGTGGTAGCTTGGAGAGGCAGCACTGGAAGCTCGAAAATCCTAGAGAGAAGATGAAACCTCTAACACTAGCCGTACAAAATTGAAGGGGATAATACAAAACGTTTGTGCCATCGTAAAATATTTAGTGAGCATTGCTCGCACAGTTATCTTCCTATCGGCCTTTTTATTAATATCTTCGAATTTGCATAAGGATATATTTCCAATACGAGTACATACGGTATAATCACATGGTGAAGAATTTAGCAGAAACGAACACAACAGAAAAGAAAAGGAAAATTGCATTAATATTTAGAGCTTTTTGAGCACAGCTTTCAAATGCGGTTGGAGAGCAATCGCATTAGTACCCATTTGAACCACATAACATAACTCTCCATTTAACAATTCGAATACGCGATTTATCTTCCTAACCTGCCAAAACAACCAAAAGGAGAAAAGGTGATGCTAGAAACTTGCAAACCAATATAGTTGAAAAAAAAACAAATAAATGGTAGGTACACATTATAGACAACACACAAGCTACTTCCTTTATCCACTTAAAATAAAAAAATCGTTCCTTTAAATGTGCTGCTGACATAGCTAATGCAGATAATCCACATATCTGAGAATCTAAGTTTCGCTCTTACTCAAAATTGGTTGTTTTAGCAAACTCAGCAGAAAACAAAGTATACAACATAAAACAGACAACAAACAGATTTGATTTTACCATATTCTGGCAACAAAAAGAGAAATTAAGAAAATTTTCCTATGGAATTAGTAATTGAATTAATGTAGCAAGCGAGGAGTCTAATATGGCGAAACTCACATATCTCACTCTTAAATCTCTTTAAATCATGTTCTGCATCTTCTAAGTTCACATCTCTATGTTTAGTGGTAATCAAGTGGAAAAAGAAAACTTCATATACACGCTGAGTCAAGAACATAACATCAATCTCTAGGTTCAAGTTGTAACCCCAACGGGAGCTTTCTTTAATCCAATTTCCTTTAATTTCTAAAAAAAAAAGAACACAGCACCAAAGTTCCAAAATGTTCTACATGGGAGAAAAACTCGAAAAGAATTTGAAAAAAGGGTTACATATGTGACCTATGTGACTTCGTTTTCTTTTGTCATTGGAAATATGCTATAATCACATCAGGAATGGTGTCCATCTAGCAGGTACAACCATATTGGCAATATAGCAAAAAAGAGCTTTGCACAGTAATTCAAGTCATCGGTCTTTTGCGTGGCTTTCTCATATGCAAATTTTTTTTCCCATAGTGAACTTAGTATAAATATACACCCCCATTCCTCCAAGGTATTCAAAATGAGAGATTGACCCTGAAAGAACGAGGATCCAACTGTTCAACACAAGAGCAATCTGGTTACTTTTTCTAACTGCGATGACAGATACTCTGCTAACAAGTAAAGCAGATGCTATCTATATGTGCTCCAAGATACATTTAATACCTACAGAAGTGAAGAAAAAGTGTTCAACTTATTCATCATAGAGCAATATTGGAAAGGAGTAAATGCATGAGACTGTCTTTCTGGCCAATGATTCAAGCAGTAAAGATGTTGATCAATCATAGCCCAAGTTACGTGGAAAGGAGAGAAATATGCGAAATAAGATAGACTTAAGCTAAGCCATAATTTATAGGCCAAACTACGTCAAATACAAAAGTATGGTTGCATTTAAAACTAAGCATGTGCACAAACAAATGATCCTAAAGAAAGTGCTCACTCTTAAAATAACTAAATAATAAAATATTTTAGCAGTCAGCAACCCAACACTAAATATACCCTGTTAGGGATGACTTGTAAATTCACAAAACTTGTAATCATGTTATGAAGAGAAACAAATTGAAATTATTGAGGGGATAAAACCAGTTCAATGTCCATCAAAGGCAAGAAAACACCAATGTTCATAATGCCAACAGATAATCAAGAATAATGAAGTTTTAAATTTGGAAATTACAAAACGGATAGAAGTCAGCATCTACGTGTCAAGAAAAAGACAACTTGGAAGGGCAAAATAGCATGGGAGCAGTGAGACAACCCAAGACGATAACCTCAATCTCACCTTCCCAAAGTCAAGGTATAAGTTGAAAGAGTTAAACGTACCTTAGAGGCATTCCCTACCAGTTCACTCTCAAGCTTGATAATTTTGTCTTCAGTATTATAGGTCCCTTTCTGGACAAGGGAATTGAGAACTGGGTTACTTTATACGAAGCCATCAAGAGGTGAACAGTAAATTGAAACAAGATGATGTTATATATAATTTAACAAAATAGTAGAATAATCAAAAGCAAATGAAAAAGGGTAATTAACGAATTGAACAAACAAGAAAGGAGGAAATGAAAACCTGAACTTCGACGAGGCCAGTGCTCTGGGAGATAACGACTTCGATGGCACCGTCCGACTTTGGTCTCCAATACCCACTTTCAGCATGCATCGGCTCGCC
Organism: Erythroxylum anguifugum; assembly: GCA_027478595.1. NCBI lineage: Eukaryota > Viridiplantae > Streptophyta > Magnoliopsida > Malpighiales > Erythroxylaceae > Erythroxylum > Erythroxylum anguifugum. The sequence goes on from JANIPN010000002.1 coordinate 55,914,003, forward strand.
GGAGTTGAGTTTCCAAGTCTTTTGAGTATATGATATCACAGGCTTTGAGTGATAGACAGGCATCATTAATTAATTAAGAGACAGATTTCAGAAATCTTCTTCTTCACTTATGTTATTTATTATTCATGAAATTAAATAAACAAATACCTTGCCTGGGAGAGAGGAGAAATGGAGTTCTTCGCCGTAGGAGAAGGATGAGATAGTGGGAAAGCCACCCTCACCTTCACCCCTCCATGTTCCCAGCAGGTATGACAATGGTGCAATTAATGGATGTAATGTAACCGGCGGCTGCGTAACATCGTCCATCTTCTCTATTATCTAACTTTTCTCTGCTAAAGTCTCAATGAGAATGACACATATATGTTTTGAGCATGAGCAGTTGAGAATTGAAGTTATCGTCTAGGGAATGAGACATATATGTTTTGAGCATGAGCAGTTGAGAATTGAAGTTATCGGCTAGGGAATGAGACATATTTGTTTGACTATTGACTAGTTGAGCATTGAAGATACCTTCTTGGGTTGTTTCACTGTTCACATGTTGATTTGGGCTTTCCGCTGCTCATGACTACTGTGATCCATATATGGATATAGAACGAAACAAAAATTTAGAAATAAAATAGAACAAAAATTGAAAACAGTGAAATATTTGGTTGTGATAAGCAAAACAGATAAAACTGTGTTTGTCTCGAGAACAAAAATGTATATGGTTGCAATTGACAGAACATAAAAAACAGTGTCAATGATTAAAGTAACTGAACAGTATAATATAATTAGAAATATATAATTCATTGATTATTTTAAAACGAATAATTTGTATTAGTAAAAAGGTTAACAAATAATAATAATAATAATAATAATAATAATAATAACAATAAGAATTAATTTCGTATAATAATAATAACAACAACAATAATAATAATTGAAGAAGAGGAAGAAGAAAATTAATAATAATAAGGAATTTAATAATCACAATAATTATTTCTCCTTACCCTAATAACAACCAACACATTTCTACATATTTATTAGTTTTTTTTCGTAATACCAATTATTTCTCTTTACCGTAATACCAATTATTTCTATATAAATAAAAATAAAAATAAATTATTTTTAAATATAAATCACATAGAATATAATATAATAAAATTTAATATAATAAAATTTATTAAATAATTAATAATAATATTTTTATATAATTAATAATAAATTGTATATAATTAATAATAAAATAATAAAATAATATTCTTTTATAATTAAAGTCACAACCGTGACCTTTTAATTGAACATGATTTCTGTTTTAAAATCATAACGTTAAATCTCATGCAACAATCATTTTAATGTAAGGGGTATAATAATCATTTTTATATATTACATTCCATTCCATTCATCTTCCAAACAACATTTTACTACATTACATTATAAACCTTTTCATCCCTCCTAAACAACTTTTCACTATATTATATTTCATTCCATTATAAATCATTCTGTTCTATTCCATTACATTCTATTTCATTCCATTAATTAATATCCAACCAAACAAGCCTTAGCGAAAATCAAAACTGATCGATTGGATCGTTGGGATGGAAACTTCAAAATTTTTTGTTTATATTCGCATCTAAGCATTGCCATTTTATAAATTATAAAAAATATTTTTAAACTTTATTTAATTTTAAAATATTAACTAAAATTTTTAAATAGTAATAAAATATTTTTTTATTTTTAAAAAATATTTTATTATTAATTATACAAATTATGAGCATCCATAAACAAGTTAGGCCAACAAAAACTACATTCCAATACTCTAGCCACCGTCTTGTTTGCTCCATAATGTCCTGCATAAGTAGAGTCATGATAATGTGTTAGTATGTCTAACATCTCCTCCTCCGGAACATATCTCCTAATCAAACCATCAGCGTAAGTTTTTTAAAGAATTGGCGTATCCAATAAGTAGTGAGTGCACTTATATAAGAACCTTTTTGGTTGTTGGTAAGACAAACTTGATAATTGAAAAAATAAAAGATAACAATAAAATTGAAGTACTCAATTGTGGAAACTTATGGATTATCCTATCCTTATTTTGTCTTCCCTTCACCTTATGAATTTAAAAAATGCTTGATCTTAGATATCTAAAAGTTTTGATTACCTTTCTTGAGATCTAATTAAGTAATCCCAATTGAAATAGATAATAGTTGAGTTGTAATCTCTCGATCTTTCAAAATTACTCCGAACTACTCAATTGGATTTAAAGCGATAATTAACTCAATTAAGATCTCTCTTTAATTGCTCATTAACTTGATATTTGTAAGTCTATTAAGATATCAAATCTTTTTGCAACTTAACAAAAATAACTTGATTCAATATTTCGATTCAAATCAAGTTTGAGCATAACAAATAGATTAGCAATCCATAATCATGTTCAAAATACAACTATTCAAATATAGCATATAAATCAATAAAATAGAATAAACATAAGAGAATGAAATCAACATGAAGCCTTAATATGAAAAATATGGAAAGTTGGAGTTAATCTTGATGATTCCACTCTTGATCTTCTTCCCTAAGATGTGTAGCCTCTTATTATATTTTTCTTTCCTCTTTTTGTGTCTCTCATGACTCTCAACTCTTCCTCCTTTTATTGTAGTCTTTATAATGTCCTTTTATAGCAAAAACTAGGTTTTTTAGAACATACACGGTTACATACATGACTAGGTAGGTGATAAGGTATCCCTAAAAATGCTCCAATCGTAACTTTACACAATCACAATGACTTATACAAACGCATACATGATCGTGTAAGTCAACATACACAGTTGTGTAGCTTCACGCGGGCAGAAATAGTGTCTACAAAACTCCACACATTCACAGTGACATATATGGTCACTATACACAGCTATATAAGTCTACGTTGCTTCAATTCTTCCATTCTATACCACGATTTCACCTAAATTCTTCTCATTTTGGTCCATAAAGGTAGTTATCACCTGAAAACACACTTAAATAAAAATAAGTACCACAAATACTGTAGATTCTCAAATAACAAACAAAACACATTAGTTATAGGTATATAATTGTGTTAGTTAATCATTTATCATATGGTACCAACAGGCAATTTAACATCACGGATTCATCAAGGAATTGGTCATTAATATATTTACACTGTTTTAATTCCCCTCTTTTAAGACATGATAGGTGATTAGCCACCAAGTTTTTCGCTCCCTTCTTGTCTCTAATTTAAATACAAATTTTTATAGAAGAAGCACCCACTAGATACGTCTCAGCTTTGTGTCCTTCTTAGCAAAAAGATATCGTAATGCCACGTAACTGTAAAAACAATAATTTTTGATCCCAAAAGGTAAGAATGAAGCATAGTGCTAAGCAAATACCACTGCTAGCAACTTTTTTCAGTTATGAAGTAATTCAATTGTGCACCTACCAAGGTCTTGCTCATAGTAAATTGCATGTAACCATTTATTTTTTTTTGCTTTCCTAATATGATTCCAATTGCTAGGTCACTTGCGTCACACATAATCTTGAATGGTAGGGACCAATCCGAAGAGGTCAATATAGGTGCTAAAACAAGCACCTTCTTTAACCTGTTACAAGAATACAAACTATTAGCACCAAAAGGCACATCTTTAATCAATAAATTTGTAAAGGGTCTTACAATAAGATAAAAATCCTTAATGAAGCAAAAATAAAATTGTGTGCCCTAAAAATGCTCTCATGCCTTTGACGTTGCTTAGTGGTGGAAGCTTTCAATGATTTCTATTTTGACACTATCCACTTCAATGCCCTTGCATGATATCTTATGCCCTAAGACCGTACCCTTTATGCACTATAAAGTGGTATTTTTCCTAATTAAGAACCAAATATGATTCCTTATACCTTTGGAGAACTACATCTAAATTTTTCAAGCGATGTTGAAATGAGCCTCCAAAAATTAAAAAGTCATTCATTAACGCTTCCATAATATATTTAATCATATTCGCAAACATCACCATCATACACCTTTAAAAAGTAGCAGGTTCACTGTAAAGTCCAAAAGGCATTCTTCTGTAGGCAAAAGTCTTATAAGGACACGTGAATGTGGTCTTCTCTTGGTCTTCTAGATAAATGAAAATCTTATTATAATGTGCGTACCAATCAAAGAAGCAGTAAAAAGCATGTCCAACCATTGTGAGACCCCAAATTATACCCTAGTTGAAATGTTACATGTTCATGAAAGTACATGTGTTATAGGTGTTAAAATTATGCTATGAATTGAATGTGAATTTCATATATCTAGAATTTTGGTCTAATAAATTATATTTAGTGATTTGGAATTAATTGATACCATTAGAGAATTGAGGTATTAAAATGTATATTTGGACTAGGAAAATTGTCAAGTGGCAAGTCAAGTTAGTACATAAAAAATTATAATGACTAAGCTTATGAGTTAGTGACATTTGACATAGCTAATGCATTGACATTTGGCAACATTGGTTGAGTGACAAGTGGCCTAATTGTATTATGACATTTGGCTGCCATATATGAAGACATGTAGGTTGATTTAATGAAGGACAAGTTTCACACTTTCATGTGTGACATGTGGTCATTGCAAACCAAGACACCTTGCATTTAAAGAGTTAGGCAAGTGATGAATCATCTTCACCTTTGAAGTTTCTACAGCCTTCTCTCTGCAGTTTTCCCTTCTCCACCGAAACCTCTTACTCCCTCTCAACTTTTGGAATTTTGGATCATCTTCACTTAGAATCTTTTTAATTTACTGCATCAAGAAGTAGGTCCAGTTAATTTCTGTGTTATTGTCTTGTTAGTGTTGAAATTTGCACCTTGATCTTAGATGTGTGTTGATTGCTTGGAAGGGGAAAAAACAACAAACTCCCTTTGGGTTACCTCCTAGTAGTGCCTTTGTTTATTATTATCGGCTCGACTCCATGTTCTCCTCATCATATGACAAAATTTTGATCACCAGGGATTATTACTTCTATATTCTCCATTTGAAATTCTTCAAGATAAGGCTTGATTCAATAAATACTCACATTTAATGTCTTCTTTATTTCAAGCTCTTAATCTTTACTACACCATAAGGATTGACCCAATAAGGAACTAATTTGTATGGAAATAGTTTATATCTAGAGAAATAAATAAGCACCTTTTTCTAACCAAAAATAAAGCTTTTTCTTGAGACATTGAAAGCTTTGGTCTTCTCCTTAGTTAAACTGCTTCCAATTTATCTGTAAACTTCTTCTTACGACCTTCTTATACTGAAGGGTTAATCATATTAATTTCAAAAATAGAATGGCCATTTTCGGTGCTTTATGACATTAAAAATATTGAAATGTGTAACTTCCCTATCAAATTTCATCATGAGGTACCCTCACAAACATCCATCTTAGTTTGGGCCATGTTAAGGAACAGTCTCCCTAGTAATATAGGTACTAGATTATAGGAAGTCTTATCATTCATGTCTACTATATAAAAATCAGTAAGAAACACTATATCATTTACTTGCACCAAAACATCCTCAATCACCCCATGTGGATAAGAGTTAGTATGATCAGCTAATTATGAAATAACACTAGTTCTTTCAATGGGCCTAAATTTAAAGAAGCATAAATTGAATAAGGCATAACATTAATTGATGTTCCTAATTCAAACATGGTCTATTTAATCATAGTTTTGTCAATTTTACAAGGAATGGTAAACATGTATGGGTCCTTACTCTTAGGAGGTATTTTCATTTAAAGACCACAGAAATAAGTTTCACTCATCCTAATCATTTCATTTCCTCTCAACTTTTACTTGTTGGCACACAATTCCCTAAGGAATTTTATATGCCTTGGCACTTTTTTGATCACATCTAACAGAGATATATTCACCTTAACATTTCAAAATTCCTCCCACATCTCCTTATTCTTATCCTCCTTGTTTGACTTTGATAACCTACTAGGGAAAGGTGGAGTGTTAGCCTTCACAGTAACTCAGGATTAAGAATTTACCTTTGAGCTAGATGATATATCCCTTTCTCCTTTAAGCTCCTTCTCAATTTCTTCGTCACTAGCCATCTTTTGTATAACCCTCTTAGGATCTTCTACTTTCCCACCACTCCTTAAGGTGATTACACTAACATTCTCTATATTTATCTCATGTTACAATGACAATTTTCCTCCTTTTTAAGCTTCTAAATGGTTGATAGCCAGTTCCATCTAGCTTATCTAGTTCTTTAAGTTTTGAATGCTAGACCTTGTCTCTAAAATTTTAAATTTGAACTCTTGGTAAAATTGTTGCATATCATGTTGGAATAGAAAAGTGTTAGTTGTAAGAGAATTTTTTAAACTATATTTTCAATGACGTACCTAAAGTAGAGGAGGGTGCATATAGTCTAGGTAGAAATTGCCATGCACCTTGTGACCTATCTAGGAAGTAGTTTTGCTACTTAGTTTCTCCATAACTTATGTTCAGGTGATCTCTTGAACTTGGGTTAAAGGTTTGTGAATATGGGTTGTGTTGTTGAGAAAAATTTCCCTTGCAACATTGACATACTCCATGTTTCCATCTTGCAAAGTTGGACAGACATAAGTTGGATGGTTCACATTTGCACATAACCTACAAGCTTTCACCTATGCCTGCCTGATAGTAATTTATATAACCTAAATTTTTTTTGGATGAATTGTTTACCTCATTTACCCTATAAACATCATTATGGATGCCAAATTGTTAAGTGTTTACTGCCATATGCTCGATTAATGTTCTTGCCTCCATGGGAGTCTTTTCACATAGTGCTCCACCACTTGTTGCATCTACCCATAATGCTCCACCACTTGTTGCTTCTAACAAGCTCCTCTATATAAGTAATAATCCTTCATGGAAATATTGCATAATGAGTTGTTCTATGATACTATGGTGAGGGCAACTGACACACGACTTCATAAAGCACTCCTAATACTCTTAAAAGGATTCTCTATGATGTTGCTTTATCCTGCAAATTTCTTTCCTTATACCAGTTGTCTTTAATGTTGGAAAGTACTTCTCTAAAAATAACCTCTTTATTTTAATACATTCCTTTAGTGAAAACGGAAAGGCTATTAACATAATATGTTCTTCTGCCATTAAAAAATAAAAAGTCTTAAAAAGATATACCATATCAAACTCCTTAAGATGTTTGAGCATCCTTACGTACAAAACCATGAAAATTGAGCAAAAGATTGATTAAGATAAACTTAAGCTCAAAAGTAACATGTGGAGGAAAATTTGGAAATGTGATGTATAAAGGCCTTTAAGTCAAACCTGGGGGCAACTAACTCTCTTGGAGTTCTTGGATTGGGCATGACTTTCTCAAGTTCATTATAAAAAAATATATATACAAAAAACCAATTAATATAAAAAATTAAATCACTTCACTCCTCTACAATGGTGCCAAAATTCTTGATGCACATCGAACACCCCAAAAAATAAAATAACTCGACACAACAAAATTTGTAGTAGTAGTAGTGAGAAATGATCATATCCATAGAGAGTGCGTGCCTAGATTTTATAATGAATAAATCAATGTTTATGATTAATTGATTACATTGATTAACAAAATAAAGTAAAACTAAACTATTAAAGGTAAATCAAATCAAACAGTATAAAAGTAATAAAATTAACCAATCGTCCAGTTCGTGATTCAATCTCAACCTTCACATCAATGAGCACAATTAATCGTCATGTTGTTCTTATACCTCTCTTTGAAATTGTTAACCATAGATTAATAAAAAGCTTTGTTAACCACAATTTTGCCTTAAGTTGTATCTAATGGAATGAGTTCTTTAATTAGGACTAGTTATTGGACAACCTAGAATAAGCTCTCTAAATTTATTGTAATAACCACATTACATAAATTATGTGTAGCCGAACATGTAAGTTTAAAATACCATAAAATGCCCTAACCCTTCAGATTTTTCATTTTCTCTTTTCTGTGTAGCTAACCGTGTAGGTCATTGAATCATAGCTTTTCGTAGACTTACACAGTTAGTTACACGAGCGTGTGTCTAACCGTGTAAGTCTACACCAACTTGTAACTCTCTATAAACATGCGTCACTTCAAAATTAAATGGTCAAACAATTTTTTTTTGCACTTTAGCTTTTTAACACATTAACATGCATACCCTAACATACCAATTATGCACAATCTCAATAGATGTGCAATTTTTCTATCTTAAAACATACCAAAACTAAAAACGTAAATAAATCATATACTAACAGTAAATAAAAAATAAAATAACATGGAATTTAAAATAAAGTTAAACTAATTCAAAGGTTATCTCCTATATAACGCTTTTTTTAATGTTGTTAGCTCGACGTACCTTTTAAGTTCAAAGTGGCTTGTACATATTATGGTTTTACAGTCTTACTATGGGTTCCACGACCTATAAATAGGCTACCTTTTATCACTTTGTGCCATGCTTCTGTTTCAGTTTGTTCCCTTGAATTTGCAAAGGTTTCGGTGGACCTCTAAATGTAGAATCCTATACAATATCATGACAAGACTCATTAGTTGCAATTATGTGCATAAATTCTACAAAATGATTAAAGATATTAAAAATCCTAAAAATGACCTCTTCATCCCCACCTTTAATGTCAATTTACCTTTATCAACATCTATTATTGACGTAGTAGTCACCAAAAAGGGTTGTCCTAGGACTAGAGGCACTTTAATATCCTCCTCTATATCAAAAATCACGAAATCCACTAGGAAAAATAAAATTATCAACCTTGACATGAACATCTTCTATGACCCCTAGGATATTTTATAAATCTATCAGCTAATTGTACACTTATCCTAGTAGGTTTAAGTTTCCTTATTCCCAATTTATCAAATAACAAAAAAAGGCATCATATTAATATCAACCTTTAGGTCTTTTAAAGCCTTATTTATTTTCAAACTAAAAATTTCATAAAGAATGGTAAAAATCCCTAGATTCATAAGCTTCTCTAGGAGTTTATTTTTTAGAACTTCCAACCTCCTTTCACTCAGTGTAGTAGTCTCTAACTCCTTCAACTCATCCTTGCATGATAGTAGCTCTTTCGAAATTTCCATATGCTTTGGTAGCTATATAAGAGCCTAAACAAGGGGTATGTTAGGCTAGAGTTGACTAAATAATTCTAGGAACTTACTAAACTATGAATCTATCTGATCTTTCTTCTGTTTAATAAGATAAGGGATGACAGGTTGATATTCCTTGACTTTCTTACGAAGACCTTCATCTTCAGCTATATATTGATTCTTAATGGTCTGTTTCTTCTCTTCTCCTTCTTCTTCTCCTTCTTCTTTTAGGAGCTCTTTCTCACTCTGCAGGGTGATTGCCATTACTCATTCTTTAGGATTAGTTTTAGTTGTACTAGGAAAACTTTCTTGTGGTCTTTCAGACACTAACTTGGCGATCTGTCTGATTTGAGCATCCAAGTTACATATTAAAGCCTTCGTCTGTTAATGTTTTGCATCAAAATCTTGAGACATTTTTATGATCATCTCTTCTAAAATAGCCTTTTTAGATGGAGGTGCTTGTTGTTGAAATCCCAGTAGTGAGTAATTTGTTGCTTGGCCTTGATTTCTACAAGAGAAGTTGAGGTGGTTCCTCCATCCTGGATTGTACATATTGCTATATGGATTATTTTAGGGTCTAGAAGCACTCCCCCAGATAGTCCACATGATTGGGTTGTGATGTTTGATATGGTTGTCCTGTATGCTCTAGCCCCTTCACCTCGCACTGCATAACTTGACCTTGTAGATGCATCGTTAATCTATCAATCTTTTTGCTCAGTGCTTCCACTTGGTTCTCCAACTGTGCCATTGCATCCACTTTATACACTCCCACGGGCTTATTGATTATGGCCCTAGACAAGCACCACTGGTAATTATTCATAGTTGTGTCTTTAATAAGGTCTTAGGTTGCCTCTAGTGTCTTATTATTGAGCATACCCCCAACTGCTACATAAATAGGCTACCTTGTACTCTAAGTCAACCTATTGTAAAAAGTTTAGATTTTCATCCAAAAAGGTAGATAGTGATATGGGCATCTTCTTAACATCTCCTTAAAATGCTCCCATGTTTTATATAGTGATTATGAATCAATTTAGTAGTAAAAGGGGATGCCATTCCTCAGTTTTACAGTCTTAGCTAGTAGGAAGTGCTTCAATAAAAATTTCTTCTCCACTTATTCCCATATAGTCAATGATAATCATAGCTTTGAGTTCAAGCATTGTTTGGCCTTTCTCCTTAGTGAAAACGAGAATAACATAGTCTAATTACATCTTCATTAGCTCTATTAATCTTAAATATATTATAAATCTCTAAAAAGTTTGAGATGTGCATATTTGGATCTTCATCTGTTAGTCCATTAAATTGGAATGACTATTATACCATCTGAATGATACTAGCCTTGATCTTGAAATTCATGGCACTTATAGTTGGTCTTACGATACTGGACTCTGCTCCAATCAAGTCTAGTCTAACATAGCCAAACATGGTCCTTGGTTGTCCTACCATGTTGTACAATTCCTCATTATCCAATTGACCTTTCCAAGTCTTCTATTTGTCGATCTAGTTTGAACTCTCTCAGTTGTGTTCTACGAAGATTTCTACATATTATTCTCCTAATTTATAGATCTTCGTTATTAAGCTCACAATGTTACTCCGAGTTATAATCTGATCAAGAGTCAAGATTTATAAAAAAAACAACAAAGAAAAATAAGAAGTTAATAAAATAAAATAAAAACAAAAACAAAAACAAAAACAAAAACAAAAATAGGATAAAATAAAAATGGTTAAAGTAATAAAATATGGGTTTTCCTAATATTACAATCTTCGGTAATGGTGCCAAAAGCTTGATTGACTCTTTTTAGGTTAATATTTAAAATTTATCGCAAATGCACAACATAGTTGTAGTTAGGATAGGCAAGTATGAGTTGATCCCATAAAGACTGAAAGTAGTAATAATTAAAATTTTCTATTATCTAACCTACGAATTAGATTTTTTATTTTAATTAAAAATTAAATTAAATAAACAAACTAAGAATTAAATAATTTTGAAGGCAAGATAGAGTAAATTACTTAGAAAAATCAATATCAAATAATAGTATCTAGGTGATGAATCTCCCTAAGAATAATTAAATAATGGCCTTTTATCATGTGATTATATTATTGATTATTGGATAGTGGAAATTCCTATCATACGTTAATATCGTTTTCAAGACTATTAACAACTAATCCATCAGTTGATTAAAAAAAATCTTTCTAGTTAAAACTCCTAGGAATGTTTTATTGTTTTATGAATTCTTCTATTAGGTTTGACCCCAATCTAGAGGATTTATGTCGACAATCTCTAGGTTTGCATGCAACTCCTTTCAATTATGAATGATCTATCCATATAAGAGGATTTCTCATTCTCAATCATATGAAATTAAATCATGCATTAAAATTCTAGATATATTAGAATAAGAATAAAATGTAAAATTGAATTGCAATAAATAAATTAAAATAATTACATTGAATAAAAGATTAAAACATATTGTTATCACAAGCTAGGGTTCATCACACGTAGACACTAAACACATTTAGTTACTCATATAAAATGAAATCATTAACAAGCATGCAGAAGAGAAACTAGAAAATTGTTGGCCCCTGAATTTTTTTTCTCTATAAGCATGACTAAATGTATTTTAGGGACTTGCTAGACTTGTCATGTTGGAATTGATTAGCATGTTATGTGAGTAAGACTTTATGACATGAGTTAGTTGGAGTATTAAAGTAGTAAGAGAGTGTGAGGGTAATTTTGGCAAGCCGCATAAGTCTAGAAACTATAAGGCATTAAAGGAAGGGCAAGGTGGACTTTTGTAAGTCATTAAGGGTAAAATGGGAAGAAAGAATTGTTGTTTTCTTCCCAAAGAGGGGGAAAACGAAAATGGAAAAGAGGGAAGTGAAATAACAAATCACAGAGTTCGGTGGTTGATAGGAAAAGAAGAGAGTTGAGCTAGGGTTTCTTTTCCTACGCTTTCTATAGAGATTTGGTGGTTAGGCAAGAAGGGAAAAAGGTAGAGAAAGCCAAGAGCTTTCTTTTGAACCAAGCATTTCTTCTTTTGGTGAAGATCTAAGGTAAGAGCTTTTTAATGTTTTAGATAATGGAAGGGTTTTGGTTCATAGAGCTTAGAAAATGCATGGGTTTAAGTTTTCTAGAACCATTTTATGGAACATACTTTATGGGTTTCCATTTTAGCAACCCTATTGAAGATGGAAATTTTTGTCTATGAAAAGGGAATCAAGAAAGACAAGAGGAGCAAGAGGAGAGGCATATTTGAGCAAGTTATAAGCCAGGACATTCAAGGTGGGTTTCACTTTTATAGTTAGGTGATAAGCTAATAAAAGTTTTCTGTCAATAAATGACATAAATTAATTTTGCAACTACCTCATTCATGTGCATTTAATGCCTACATGCTTATACGTGATTTGTGTGATGATTTATAGAAAGTTGTTTTTAAAACAATTCTTTGAAATGATGTATGATTATGAGACCATACTTTTGAAAATGGTTTTTAAGATATAATAAGTATATGAAAAGCAAGTTTTCAAGAGAATATGCCTTTTTGGGCATCAAGCTTACAAGATTTTGAAATCTATGTGTTATATGGGTTTGTGGTAGTCCCTTAAGAACCGTCACGTGCACGTTGACCCAAGTATAGGCTTCTCCCGCCTGCCCGCTAGTGGCATGGAGCTCCTTCAAGGACTCCCTCAGAATTTACGACTACATAGGACCATTTCAGTGGAAATGTGTAATGCGTCATGCTTCAGACTTACCCAAACCATTTGATGTGTTTATGTGTTCATGACGAGTTGGTAGGAGTAATGCATTCATGATTTACATACACATGAATTTCTGAAGGAAAAATGTTTTAAAAATGACTTTGCTTGTTACAAACTGTAAAATTGTTACCCACGGGCTTTAAGTTCACCCCCACTTTCCTCCCTATAAGCAAGTGCTGAGCAAGAGATTGAATAGTCAAGGGCCAAGGCATCACTCCACTTTTGAAATATTGTTGTATTTTTTTTAAGCTAATCTTGTAAACCAAGGATTTAGTTGCATTTTGAGAAATGATTGTTTTACAAAAGTTTTTATTTTGGATCATGTTGTAAGGTAGCCCGAAATGCCCACTAAAGCATTGAAAAACACTTATTTTGATGCAAATGAAATACAGATACATTATGTTTGTTTCTGGCTTTTCAAGTTCCGACATTGCTTTGTTCATTTTTCCATAAGGGTAGAAATTGTGTTCTGTATTCAAGGAAAAATCTGGAATGATCTAGGTAGAACTGGTAAAAAGTGTCTTCTTAGAAGTTGTAGAGGGTCGTTCTAGCTTTCCAACGATATAAAGTTTGTAAGTTTTGGATATTGTAGTGGAAAGTTATGATCTTTTGAAGTTTGTGTTGCTGCATAGGGTGAACTTTCGGGACAGCTACATGGATTGGAAATTTAACCTTTATAGAGGAAAAATTTGTTTTTGAGGTCTTCATGGGAGTTGTAGGTCTAGAAGTCTTCCTTAAAACGGTTTAAAAATGACCTTAATCTGATATCTGAAGTGAAAGTTATGCCCTTTTGATTGCTTCAGTCTTAGTTTGGCCATCTTCGTCTTAGTATGGCGTCATCTTCGTCTTAGTATGACGTCAGTTTCGTCTTAGTTTTTTGTCTTAGTTCTTCATCTTAGTATGATGTCATCTTCGTCTTACTATGACATCAGCTTCGTCTTAGTTTTTCGTCTTAGTTCTTCATCTTAGTATGACGTCATCTTCGTCTTAGTATGACGTCAGCTTCGTCTTAGTTTTTCGTCTTAGTATGACGTCATCTTCGTCTTAGTATAACGTCAGCTTCATCTTAGTTTTTTGTCTTAGTATGACCTCATCTTCGTCTTAGTATGATATCAGCTTTGTCTTAGTTTTTCGTCTTAGTATGACGTCATCTTCGTCTTAGTATGACATCATCTTCTTCTTAGTTTGACTTTTTGCTTCCTTTTTTTGATCTATTCTTGACCCTTTTAGAGCCCGAATCTCGCTTCACGTTCTTCATGAAAGTTGTAGATCTCTAGGTCCTCTTTTAAATGGTTTAAAAAAGAAATCAATCAAACATCTGTAGCAAAAGTTATGATATTTGCGCCAAGACATGTACACTACAAGTAAAGGCATAAACGTGTTGGATTCTTTTGGCCATAACTTCCTCACCCGGCCTCCAAATGAAGTGATTCTTGAAGTAATGGATTCCTAAATCGTTGCCTACCTCTCTAAGTAAATTGGTATCTTTTGGAGTTGATTTGAATAATTTTTATAGAGAGAAAGTGAGGGGTCGGTTGAGAGAGCATGATTGGGGTATGTACATGCTTTAGCTTTTTAAGTATATCTTGAGCTGTAGAGCTCCGATTGAGATGATTCTTGCTTCAAAGCAAACTAAAGATTTACAGCTGAGATTTCTTTAAAGAAGTTAAATAGAAATTTTGGTTTGAATTTTTCCAAAATCTGCGCTGAATTTAGGAAAAATGAGTTTGATTATGGTTATTGTTTTGTATGGGCACGCCAGTGAACAAATTGAGGGAGAGGAAATTTTTGGGATGTTGTGAGAATGAGGATGAATTGATGATGGCTAATGAGGGTTAATGAAATAACCCTACAAGGGAATCCACTCATGCAACTATGACTTTGGATAGTAGGGCTCTAGAATCGAGGTCCAACAAAAATAAAGAGTTCATAATTCTAAATCTCATTTTTTCTTCTAATGAATTTTCTTACAAGTTGGATTGGATGTAGCTTTTTATCAAATCTCTTAAAGTTATCTTAGTGTTTTCCTCATCCTTTAATCAAAATCATCACCTCTGAATGTTGCTTATAACCTAAAAACTATGAAAAATTTGGCTCCTTTTGTTTTGCCTCTGCTCATGTCCTTTTATAGCAAACATTGGGGTTTCTTAAATATACACAGTCCTTTAAGGCGTATAGGATACCATGTATATTCAAAAGGATCTAAATTTACGATCACACAGGGATAAAGACTTACACGGGAAACATAAGCGGTTGTGTGTATCAAGATACATAGCCATGTAACTCGACATGATCAGAACTCAAATTCTTCAGTCTTCATATGTTTACAGAGATTTACATAGTCATTGTACACATTTGGATCGGAAAAAGAAAGCATGCTTAGTTTAGAGAAACGATAGATTTCAAAACTTTTTAAGAAATCATTTTGAAACAGAAGCAACATATCCAAATCAACATGCCAATCCATACATGATATGGTATAAGGATAATAAAACATAAACAAGATCAGG
>JANIPN010000002.1:55931721-55943763 GCA_027478595.1 Erythroxylum anguifugum
AGGATATTGCAAAACTATCTTCATAAGCTTGTTACCTTCACCCAACCTCATAATAGGTACTTTGTTAGGCAGCTCTTGAGATGATTAAGTTGTCGCCTCCAAGGGTCATTATGCAACTTGTAGTGTAGAACCTTTTCAGTACAACCAAAAAAATGTCACCTTCACCGAATCAAATGCATGCAGGCACTACAAACAGAAAAGAATAAACAACTCCAAGCACCACAGTAGTATCAACACAATCCTGTCCGAATTCAAATTTGAATCCTAGATTCCCAGATCAAGAAGATGTCAATTTAGTGGTGCAATTGTACCAGAGTTCTACGTGTATGATGTTTTATGCATTCTACCAAAAATAAGATTAAAAAAAAGGAAAAAGACTAGCAGACCATAAGAAATAAGTACCACACCATAAAAGTGGCAAAATGCACCTGTATAAATATGCCATGCTTTTATGTCTGCACATAGGAACATATGAAACTGCATGTTATTATTTGAGTTCACGTTCAATAAACACCACAAGTTTCCAACTTTAGGCTAATATGGCACAACTATGAATACATACAACGACATGGATGAGCTTTTAGCATCGACCCATGAATTGCTTTAATTTTACAACTTATTGGTAATTGAAAGTAGAATGTGCATTAGCAATCCATTAGCATCACTAAACAAATTGCTTTTATTTTCTCCCTCAAAACATGTCAAACATGGTTAGTACTTTTGAATCATTTATAAGTCAGTTCACATCAAATACCTCTAAAGATATCCCCAAATATTATTTAGACAAGACCAACATCTGGCTGATGATTCAAGCCATTTTCAACATTTCCGCCACAGCTTCTTGTCATCACAGTTAAGATGCCTTGAGCTAACAGAACAAAAACCGAAATGTAGAAATGGAACTAATGTAGCTATCCAACTGACCTATTATTTCACCCATACAGATGATTCCGCATGTTACCACAATGACTTCATTTGGGTTCTCATAAATAGCAGATATTGTAATATACTGAGTGCTGGTTGTATAACCCTAACCCAGTATCCTAACTATAGATGGACTTCATTTGGGTTCTCATAAATAGCAGATATTGTAATATACTGAGTGCTGGTTGTATAACCCTAACCAAGTATCCTAACTATAGATGCCAAAAGTACTGTAGTTTTTTATCAGATCATGTTCTCATGCTTAATCTAAGTGACAGTATCCTAACTATAGATGCTAAAAGTACTGAAGTTATTGAAATGATTCTTATCTCTCACACGGACTCTTTCAAGATCCATTCTAATAAAAGCTTCACATAAAGAGTTTGGGAAATGTTAGCTAGCAAAAGTTGAGAGACTATAATTTGTGTAAGACTTTGTGTGAGACTCCTGTCTATATCATTACCTTCATGATATTTTTAATTGGTTATTTGGTTACAATATCATTTCATAATATTTTGAGTAGTACTCAAAAGAATGCTTTTTGTTTATATTCATCATTTTTGGGTAAACTAGATTCAACTGCCTCCCGAATTTCTATGAAATAAAATTTTGTACCTGAACAAATGTAGCAAAGATGTCATCTTCTGTCAATTGCAATACTTTGAGTGCCCACTCATTCACATGGCCAAGCATAGTTTTTTGTCTTTCTGCTTCAAGCACCATTGAATCACGATACAAGAATCTTTGCCAAACTTTTCTAACATTCGCCAATCGGAATTCTATTTCCGTCTTGTTAAAGGTCTAGGAGAACACAAGCATCGTGAATCAGTAACTTCAAGGTTTCATGATACTATCGTATAGATTTCAAGGTCATAAAAATTTACCCGAAGAATATTTATCATATTTGGGATATCATCTTCCATGATTCTAACAGCAAAGCTGTCATAGTTGAGCACATTCTCGAAAGGCAAGAAAATCCCATCCTAAGGACAGATAATCAAATGGAATCAATAAGAAAACAAATTAATGATTGTGCCAGTATATCAGACCAGTGAATGTTGAAGAGAAATTGAGAAATCTACTAAATATGCTACAAGGCCATAAATCTTCTTAATAGATGTAATAAGTAATAAATCTTCAAGTGACCTTCATTTCAGAATAGGCCAGAGATTTATATAATTTCATCCTCCTGCAGTTTGAGAATCTCATAAATGTTTAGCATCTTACCTACAGTGCATTTATTGTGCCAAGATTTGTGCAAGGCCAATAGTCAATTGTACTTTTTAAAAGGGAAGCCTATAATAATTTCTTTAGCATTTCAAAATTGCAAAGGTAACATGAAGCATCTGAGGGAAAAATGAGTTGTTAAATTAACTTTGATACTATGTGAACGTAGATTTAAAGAAGAAGGCAAAAGGAGAAGAACGTATACATTGGTTAATGTGGTTCGGTTGTAAAGCCTATGTCAATGGACACAAAAACGACAAGGGTGCCAAGTGTGTTATTTATCAGATAGAACTTATCTATTAATAATAGTAGGGCAGTAAAATATTTTATAATAGAAAAATACACTATTCGAATATAGTACCCAAACTATTTTATTATAGGCTATATACAATATTCCTATAATTGGCTACCTAATAATATTCATATAATAAATGTATCATTTTCAATAGAAAAGGAGAGGAAGGGAAAGGGAAAGGAAATAATAGCAAGAGGAAGATAGTGAGAAAGACGGCAGAGAGACATACAAAATACGTATTGAAGCAAAAATGGAAGTCTCAATCTTAATATATGTTCTGAAATTGGAAACCACAATTTAACCAAAATATGTATTGAATAAAAAGCAACCTTATCCTACAAAATCTAATGTCGAAATTGGTCATAACAAGAATTCTGTATGTGGTAATAAATTCTAAGAGGTGCCTTGAGACCCCTATGTTAACTTTTCAAAACTTACCCCTTGGTGTGGCAACAATGCCAGTTCTGAAACTTACATGGTAGATCTCAACGTGATGTTTGTTGATAATAGAATATTGTTTTGAGCTATACAAGCCAACAATATAAGATTACTTTCTTTAAATTTTGGATAACATTAAATTATAACAATAAAAATCTGCAAATGGATATACTAAGTGAAAAAGTAATCATGGGTACTTTGTAGCCAATTTTGTACCACAAGGAATATTTTGAAAATTAATACCATAAGGTATCTCAACAAATTTAATCTAAATTCTAATGGCTAGATTTAGAATGGTGGTTTGTATGGCCTACATGGGTAAAAGCAAAATACTCATAATGACACAAGATTTAAATGTCGAGGTTCTTAATTTGGAGATGAATAATATCATGCTTGCTTTCACAATTTTAAATTATTGCACAATAGAATACCTGAATGACCACAGGTATGCAACCTTGCAAAATGCTATCTTCCATCCGACCACTCCAACCATCTCCAGGCAAAACTCCACAGAAAATAGAACTTGCTAAATCTTCATGATAGTTTTCAGAGCGTAAAGGGGTCACAATTATGTCTTTTGCGTGCTGTTTCCCAAGCTTTCCCTTCTTGTTAGGGCTTGATCCAAATTCTTCAGCAATCCTTTGCCTAATACCCATGCTATACCTTCAAACCCCAGAAGCTAATTCATCAGCAACATTATGTGCGATGACTGAAAAGCTTAGCAACAACTCTGTAATTGTATGTTCTGTCTTTCCCTATTCAAGTGGACACAAAAGCACATAGACATACAAGCATACGTATATAGAGGAAAAGAGATTCACAAAAATGGATGATAGCATTTTCTCTAAATTTCAAGTGGCAGTTTCAAGATTTAATAAAAGGATTTTTTTTTACTTACGAATCTTCCGGTCTCCCATTCTCATATGCTGGACCAAGATTTCCATTGAAGTAGAATAATGTCTTTCGTTGCTCAAGGGGCCTATATAGAAATGGCATACTCATTGCATCTTTACTTGCATCAATTTAAAAATGCATCCATGGCATCCAGCTGACCAAGGAGGAAGAAATAATCAGGTAATAAGAAACAAAATGTTGCAGAAGAAAGTACCTTGCCCAAAGTTTGGTGCTCAAGGTCAATACATCAGGCCGTTTCCAAGCAGGAAGTACAAGATCTTTATCAGGATCAAAACACGGATGCTTGCCTCTTCTATCAAAAGAAATCTTGTCCCAATTATCAGCCCAATAGGCTGTTGTGGAGTGGTTGTGCTTTGAATTTGTGTTACCCCAGTGAACCAACATCATACTATTCCATATCTCCTTAGGAGCATAGCAAGCACCTTCATCCCATGAAAAAAACTGCGTTAAGATAAAGTTTGCATCATTAGCATGACATATTGCAAATATTCTGAGGGAAAGCAGTAAAGCATAGAACAACAGCAGAAATTATATAAAGAGCAGAGCTAGAGAAACATAAAAAGAGACAAAGAATCAGAAACTAAAGGAAGCAAAATAGTTAATAGTCAAATCAATATGCTGAAAAATAACATAAAAAAACTTAACTTGGGATGTTTATGGAGACAAAATCCACATGAAAGAAAAAAGACTAGTAGGTTAATAAGCCTAAGGAGCCTTAATAAGGCAATGAAAACTTCCTAAAATTAAACTAGTCAGCTTTATTGCTCATTCCATGGTATCAAATAAGACAATTAGAATTCATCCTGCTGATTTTCACCACAAGTATATTGATTGCAAACCATAAACACGTCTTACCCAAATATGGTCTCTTCCAGATGAGCGGTTCCAATAAGTATAATGCTCGACAATGTGGTTATATGCCTTATGGTAGAATTCCAGGGTGAGAGAACTCCTCAAGCCCATATGTTCCTGGCATTTTAGGGTAAGAAGGAAGCACTATATAGAATATTCAAATTTCAGAAGGAAACATGAATAACATGTATAGACATAATACGTATGACCATAGATAAAGACTAAAAAAACTTGAATTTATATCTCTTTCTTTAAGCTCCATGCTAAGATATATTCCTAAGCGTAGGCATATATCCTACAGATAGTTATTTTCTCTGTATTATGCATGAGAAATTGAAATTTCATGAGAGAAAATATGTAGGGGAACCCAAAGGTTTCCAAAGTAGAAAAGGGATGTAAAGACTTAGGCAACCTGAAATTCGATATAAAAATGGTCATCTAAGTTTAAGTAACTATTGTACGTTATTGCGATGGTCATCTTGCAGGTAATCAGCAAGAAGAGGAGAATTTGAGAACACGGAATCCTCTGAACAATGACACAGAGTTGTACGCATTCTCAGTCTCAATTTCTGAATCAATTAGATATGTTGCCTAAAAATCCAACTCATGTAGAGCTTTTTGGCAACTTTTCTCTCAAAATCTTAATTTTCACAGTGGTGATGTTATTGTTTTCCTATTCATCTTTGGATTTTTATTTATGTAAATCTATTTGCCTTTCCTATAGAAGCAGAAGGCTGACAACAAAGATGATTTGAAGAGGACTAATCTACTTAACATAACATAGATAATGTATCAATAAAGCAACAGACACAGTAAAATAGCTATTATTGCCCTTTTTCTATTCCTACTTGATTTTCAATGTCAGATAGTGTGGACCAATGGAAATGATCTTTCAGGTGACTTAAGCTTGAAGTAAAACCATTTGTAAATAGAACTTCATATTCATAACTTCAAAAAAAAAAAAAAAGTGATATTGACCAATATGGGTACTTATAAAGTGCTGATATACTCCACAAAAGTTTTAAATTTTTCCTCGTATACTACAAATTAAACAGGTAAGGATTATAATGTAGGATTTTTCTAACCACAAGCATATGAACCAAGAAGGAGCTTTCTAATTTTTTTCATATTTGCCTCCATTGAGAATCAATTGGGAATGCGGTATACAAACCTAAACAGTTCAATGGTCCCAAACGGGCATAATACTACAAAGCCAAAAATGATTTGTTTAGTAATAATGTCTTAAATTTCCTTACAAACTACTTCAAATTTTCATAACTTTCTGCAATGGGACATCAAAAGTGTCTATATCCAAAGTCCTTATGTCCTCATTAAGTTCTAGAGTCGATAGGATCTAAAGTAGCTTAAGGATGGTTTGGTCTACACCCCAAATGCAGTAAGAACCACCCAAGCCTCCCACCTGAAACTTTTAACACAATAATCTCGAAAAGATCTTAATTGTGTAGACCGGGAAGAGTTAATTAGAGGAGTAGTTAGTAGCCCTGACTTATGTTTTTTATAATATGAACAAAACCTAACTAATTATTCAAACCACATGGTTTTAGGTCTATTTGGAGTTTCTACATTAGTTTAAGATTAAGTGACTGCATACACTACGTTGAGCATTAAGCACAAAGAAGGGAGATTTCAAAATAATATGATGAATTAACCTTCTGACCCAAGGATTTGACAAAATAACTATTAGTGTAAATAGTCAAAATAGTAATTGAATCATTTTTTGATACATACCTGACTTCTTCAACTTTTGGTTTGAGTGATTTCTTGACTTAGCATTATAATCATTACAATTCAGAGTTCGAAAATGATGCCAAGCTACTGATGGGAAATAGGAATTCATTTACGATTATTTTCTATACTAGTCAGTTTCCCCTATGAGAAGTTTCACCAAAAATAGGATTCCTTGTATTTTCTTTTAGTATCACCTTTCCTTCTTTGGAGTTAAATCAAAAAATGTTCTATTTGAACCATGTTAGGTTCGAATTAATTATCTTTTAGCGTATGATGAATGATCTAGAGTTCTTCTCTTAGTAGGATTAGTTGACAGGATTCTTATTTAAGTTTAACGTTTCAGTTTGTGAAGGGAAAGAAGTGACATTTTATGATTTTTCACAGTTTGAGTGAAACGATACGATAACATTTGAATCATTTTCTGAACCATATCTACATAAAATTTTCATATTCTTGAATAAATTCTACAAAAACTTAGCACATCAATAAGCAGGCATCCAGTTCACAATTCGAAAAGAAACAATCCTGAATAAAGAGTAGTCAATTTTACACATGAAGTTGTGAGTATAGAAAAAAACCAAAGCAATGATTGTAGACAGGAGTTTTCCAAAAAAGCAAAGAACATTCTACAGCTTATTTACATATATATTCAAGGGATCCTATCAATTGTAGACAGGAGTTTTGCCAAAAAAGCAAAGAACATTCTACAGCTTCTTTACATATATATTCAAGGGATCCTATCAATTGTAGACAGGAGTTTTGCCAAAAAAGAAAAGAACATTCTACAGCTTCTTTACATATATATTCAAGGGATCCTATCAATAAGAGATTAAAAACCAGCACCAACTAATTTAAAAACATCAAGACTTGTACAATATATAGCAAACATTAACAAGGACTGAACTAAATTTGATATTTGGACTTCACCTGTGGAAGGTAAGGAAACTAACAAGGTTATCAAACCAAAGGACATATGACAAGAAGAAAAATAAATTAAAGCCCGTCAACAATAAAGACTGACTCTGGGTACAAAACAATTGGACTCTTTAGTCTTAACATCAGACAATCAAAGACAATTACCAAATTGATGATTGGACATACTATTTAACAGAGAGATCAAACATAATCCTAACCCTTTATCTTGGTTGAAGCAAAATAAGTACATATAACAAGCTAGAAAAATTCACCTGCATACTTATATGGGGAGCATCATCTGCACGTGTTATGATGCATGAATCAAGAACAGGAACAAAGAAAAAGTCAGCTTCTTCACCATTTAATGTTCGATGCTCACTAGCTAAAATACTTTCATAGAGTGCCATCTGTAAGTGTGCAAAGAGTTCAAGCCATCAGTTATATGTTTTCCTTACAAAGTGTTGGGCATGGTTCTCAGTTCAAAAAGTACCTGAGAACCATACAACTGATCTGTCCAGAATGTCGCATTATTTTCATCATAGATTCTGTTCACACATTCAAACTTAAAGTGACGACCCTGCATCACCAAATAAAAGGACATGAAAAGCTTAAGCAATGAATTATAATATATTAGTATTTGATTCTATCCTCACCTCTAGGAGCATGCTATTGAACTCAGGGGGTAAATCATACACGTATATAAGAGGCCTTTTCTTCTTCACTATAGCATTGAAATTAACCAATTTTCCACTAAGAATGTTATCATCAGGAATATCAAGCTGAGCAGGTCGAAGCCAATTAGGCCACTCTCTCACTGAAGAAGTAACAGATGGAATGCTACAGTCTGTTCCATACCATCCATTGTTACACTGTAAAACATATGTTAATTGAGTATATTATTTCTTACAAGAAAGTAAACAAGAAAAAAATATATTTTATGGAGATTTTGAAGGAAATGATGGTTGATAAAAATTGAATTCAAATGGGAATAGGGTAAAGGTATTAGTTACAAACTAACTAATCCTTTATGTGATATTCAAGTGTTAAAAGGTATTAGTTACGAACTAACTAATCCTTCATGTGATATTCAAGTGTATCTCCCACATATTACAACTAGCACTGCTACATTTGCATTGAGGCATTGCTTCAAAAAGTCCAGGTAATTCCTTTTTCAAAAAGAATTGCCATCCAAAAGTATGCAAGAACTGGAAACCTGTTGAACTGCTGTAAATCAAACAAGAGTGTCTAATCTCAATATTACTAGCAGTATGTTTGGTTTTCTATAATTTCCTGCCTCCAACTTCAAAAGATTAACAGCGGTATTATTAAGTCTAGAAAATAGATTATTGTATTAAGTATAAGGATATCTTTATCTGTGTCTCACTACCATTCTGTGAACAATGATGCTCATGATGGCCTTGACATTTGAATACTGTTGGTTAATGATAAAGTTGCAGAATAACAACAGCTGTCAGAACAGTTTCTATGTTCCAAAATTTAAGACACAACATGTGTATTAGAAAGCACTTCAAGCATATAACAAATATAAATGCATAATTATCTCACATTCTTAAATGAAAATCTGTAACTATTGGATAACCTCTGAATGAGTTCAGTGCAAAAGCCTGTGCATTTCCCAAATACTATTTCTGTTACAAAAGTCCTTTTAGCGTAATTAAGTGTATTATTAAGTTAAATCGTATACAATTGCTTTTTCAGTGAACTAAATCACATGAATCTAGTTTAAATGTAAAGGAAGGCAAAATGGTACCTGACAGGATCCACCACGACAAAATCCATGACCAGAGCATTGATTAATACAAACACACTGGACAGGAATTTCACAAAACCTCCCTAAAAGGCAATCATATTTGCAGTCACATTCCTCTTTGAATTTTACCCTGGCAGCATATGCCTCTACAGGGTCCACATTACACCACCCAGCTTTGCTACTGTTTTTTGTGAATATATTTTCAAAGTCAGGTTTTCCCCAGTTAACAAGTTTTGAGCCACTGGGATCTGAAGGTAACCTGAAATAGATGCTATACATGAGACGATGTAGAAAAAGAATCTCAAACCAAACTTTGGAGCTAATGAACTCACGTTAGTTGAAATCCACATGCTTCAGCTACAGGGCGATTTGGGTACTTTGTGCCTTCCCCACAGAAGCACATTGCTCTTGTCGTATCACAATAAGCAGGGCATATGGAAACCACCCAACGGCCATAAGGTAGCTCTGGCGTTTTAGGATAGTTGCAGTCCAGGTGCAGTCTTTTAGAACATCCTTTCCCTACTCCATCAACACATGAAATAATGAAGTGAATTTGGGAATTCAACATGCAATGTTCTCTCCCTCAATTGTTGCTTTAACCACCACATATTGGCTAGATAACATAATTATCATTCACAGAGATTAGCAAAATATTTGGGCTGTCAAAGATGTAATATGCTCCCCACATTCTTTTTTAGGGTAAGTTATCACCAAAGCTTGAGATGCTCCTAATCAAATGGTTCGTCAAATGATTACAAGAAATAGCTTTAGTTAAATTGATACTCAGAAGAACATGGTGTTACTTTTTCCAATATTTCTTATTAATCAAAGTTAGTAGAAAATGCAAAAGTTAACTCTGTCCAGTTAATCCCCCACCAAGGACTATATTTTGTCAACAATCCAATCACTTGTCTAGTAAAAGATTTTACGTTGACCTTGAACTAGTTAGTGTCTTTGCAAAAGCCATGATATAAGAAATGAAAGAAACAAATGAGAAAATGTCTTACCACCAAAACCATGAAAGCACCGACATTGCCCTAATTCATGGTTACATACACCCTGACCACTGCAGTCATCATCACAGCTCTGGCTACCAATTATCTGCAAGAGAAAAAAGAAACTTGCAGACCAGTTACAATGGCATGAGCAAAGGAAGCCAGCAGAAAGCAAAAGCTAAATAGAGTTTGAAAAAGTTTGTCTAAATAGTACTAAACTTAAAAATAAAAAAAAGCAAATTAAAATCAACATATTCCAAAAGTAAAAGATATATATTAGTCACCAAATATTTATAATTATTGCTACCTCATTGATTTTGACCTCTGTAGTGATAGAGTCACAACCAGAGAGCCAGCGCCCAATTGCAGCCTTCCAAGGTGCATTGCGATAAACTACTGCCTTGTGTGAGTCTTCTGGGAACCTGTGATCTAAATCAGTCACTAGTGAATTCCCAGAAACAATGTTGCTCGGGTTATCAGCCGATTCAGTGACAGGGACACAAGTATTCTGAACTTGGCAGGCACTGAAGAAATCTAATGAAGGTATCACAGGGAACAAGAATAAATGAACTACAGAAACTAATGCTGCTATAGAAACAATTGTAGCTATCAGAGACCATGAGCATTTCCATTTATGAACGAACATCATATTCCAAAAAGGCGTTCAGGGAACTCAGTTATTAGCGATTCTCTAGTTGAACAGATACATATCTTCTTGGCCCTGCAAGATGTATGATGGCACCTAACGTAGGAAATTAAATAATCAGATGGCCATTATATTGATGGAGGAGAGAGATATAAAGCGTTGAAAACAATTTATGCAGAAACACAGATCCTATCAGCCATAGATGTGCTAAAAGGTGAGATTAAAAGTTTCACAAGACGAGGTGGAAAACAAAAACAAATACTGACAAGAGAATCAGTTAAAGTGCAATCTGAAAATTTCCCAAAAAGCATATGAACACTTTCCGAATTCCTATCCCACGACCCTAAACCGCTTGCCTAGGGGAACATTAGATAGAATACAATAGAATACAACTCCACCAAACTTCCCCACACCTAACGGTTAAAAATCAAGGGCAAACCCGCAGACGCAGAAAGAGAGATAAACTGTCAGAAGGAGACCCCAGACACAAATTAGTGAATAAATTCAATCCACGATTGACCAGTGAGCTATTAGAACGCAAACTACTGCAAATTATAAAGGTGTCAATGAGAAGAGAAAATAAACTTACCTTGAATTAGACTATTGATTTCCCATTCCAATGAAAATCGATTAAATAACATAAAAGAGATTGAATAATCCAAGAAATGAATACGCGGGATCCAAGAATAAACTGAGAAGCGACAAATGGTGAGAGAGTGGTAAATAAGAACTCGTAAGGAAGATTCCAGTATGACAGAATGTCGAGGGTTAAAATATGAAAACGTATGGTTAGGGACAGCGTAAGGTCAATGCAGAAGGCGCCAAGGGTCTCGGTGGTAAGTTTTGAAACATACATGCCCCTTGCTTTTGCACGTGCCGTTAAAATTTCTTCCTCTTCATCGCCTGCCCCCTAACGTTTCTAAACTCCAGTTCCCATTTGTCACATGTTATTAGACCTAGGCTCCTATTTGGTTGAGAGATTTAAGATGGAAGTGGATGGAACGTAACGCTCTTCCATCGTTTGTTTGAGAGTTTCATATTACGTTTTATTAATAATAAATTATATATATTTATGAAATGAAGCGGATAGAATGGAATGAAATGTGATGGAGACAGAATGTTTCATATTACGTTTTATTCCATCCTAAACAGTAAAAATAAGAAACCTCTAATTCAGAGGGTTTAGGATGGAACGTAAACTAATAAATACATATTATCTGATATACCCTCAATAATTTTTCTTAATACCAACTCTGACCAAATCATAATATTAATATATTAAATATAATATAATAAATTTTATTAAATAATTAAT
>JANIPN010000002.1:56144729-56161516 GCA_027478595.1 Erythroxylum anguifugum
CTTTTCTTATCCACGCATTTTTCTTCTCTAGAATCTTCTCATGCACGTTTTCTCCTTTATTTATAAGCAAGACAACAATTTTTCTTCCAATTATGCCCTTAATGATTGAGAATTGTCCAATTTGCTCTTCCATTTATGCCTTATGTCTTTTATTCTTAAGTGTCTTGCCAATAGTATCCTTGAACATTCTAACATAACACTTTCTTTTAGAAAAGGTTCCCCATTGTCTTAAGTTTCTAATGCTTCTAAAATCATTCAATTTGGTTTAGTGATTCAAAAGATATACTTCAAACATTTTTGGACTGCTCTTTTCCAAAACAATATACTATGCATAAATTCCATCTGGAATTTAAACATCTTAGAGACTGAATTAGATTCCAATTTTTTAATACCATTTTTAGCTACACGTCTCTAGTTTACCACAAATAAAAAATCATCTCATTTGAAGCTCTATCGATCCAGAAATCATCAAAATACTGAAGCATGTTCAGTGGAATAACCTCAGTTCATAATATTTAAGAACACACTCATTGTACCTGTCCCACATTTTTCACTCAATCTTTCTCGTTTCATTTCAGATGGCTATGATTTTTTGTAGAGATGTAGAGAAATGTCTTACGATTCCAATGTTCAAGAATCAAGTCATTTGAGTGTCTAGAGAAGAAGTTATGGCCAAAAGAATCCAATATATTTTTGTCCTCAATCGTCTTACTTTTGCTTCGTCTTACTTCGCTTCGTCTTACTTTCGCTTCGTCTTACTTTGCTTCTTCTTACTTTCGCTTCGTCTTAGTTTCACTTCGTCTTACTTTTGCTTCGTCTTACTTTCGCTTCGTCTTACTTTGCTTCGTCTTACTTTGCTTCGTCTTACTTTTGCTTTGTCTTACTTTGCTTCGTCTTACTTTCACTTCGTCTTACTTTCACTTCGTCTTACTTTGCTTCGTCTTACTTTCGCTTCATTTTACTTTTGCTTCGTCTTACTTTCGCTTCGTCTTACTTTCGCTTCGTCTTACTTTGCTTCGTCTTACTTTTGCTTCATCTTACTTTCGCTTTGTCTTACTTTCGGTTCGTCTTACTTTTCACTCTCCAGCATTGCCACTTATAAAGATCATAACTTTTGACTCAAATGTAAAAAAAATTCATACTATATACCGTTGCAAAGATAAAAGAAAGATCTACAACTTTCAATAGGCAACTTTACCAAAATCTCTCTAGATCAATCCCAAATTTTCCCTAAAGTCCAAAGACAAAGTTTACATTCATCCACCCATTGTACTGCACTCAGTTCTCAACTTCATGAGATTTTGAGGCGCTTAGATACAGAATTGAAATTCGATGCCTTCATAAGAAATGTAGCCATATGTTTCTAGTTTAATCCAAATCAAGAATCATCTTGTTTGGATAACTAGAGAAAAAGTTATGGCTAACAGACCGAAGCACACTCAGTGAACATTTTTCAGATCAACCACCACTTTTGTTTCCAAATCTTTCCTTATCACAACTCTTACCAAGACAACTCTTTCAACTCCCTCTACTTCTCATTTTCAATAAAATCACATTTAAAAACAATCATACCCGAAAGTTGTCAATGAATGCATGTGCCACTTTTTTATGTGCAAAACATTCAATATTTATGTGCATATATGCTAACATGATGCATGAGCAAAAAAATGTATTTCATTAACCTCTCTTTGAGCTCCCATGTACTGAAATTTCGGGTTCTAATCCTTAATAAGGGGATGGGATGTTACAACATCACATTAGGAACGCCGATAATTAAAGCGCTAAATCAAAAATCAATTATTCTTAGAATTCCTATTTATCACACTACATATTATCAAAAACTACAACTCTTAACTAAAAAGTTAGATTTTCTTCAGTTCTATCTTCTCAACAATATGTCTATTCAACTTGAAATTGAAACCTTATTAGTAAATGTTTGTAGTGAAAATCCCTCGAACCAATTAAAAATAATAATCAACAATTAACTGAAATCAAATTAAAAGATCCTACACAAGAAATTAATATTCGAAATAATATACCTTATACTCAGCAAGATGTATAAGAATTTATTACAGAATGTTCAGATTTATTAACAAAACAATTAATATCCCTTAGCACTAGTAAACATTCAGCTCCAGCTTTTTATGTAAATAATTCAGTTGAACAAAAACTAGGTAAACGAAGAATGGTTATAAATTATAAAAAACTCAATGAAGCTACTATTGGTGATGCAAATAATAAATTAAAAGGACATATATGGTTTACAACTTTAGATGCAAGATTAGGATATTGGCAACTAAGATTACATGAAAATACTAAACCTTTAACTGCTTTTACTTGTCCTCCACAAAAATATTATCAATGGAATGTATTACCATTTGGGTTAAAATAAGCACCAAGTATTTATCAACGATTTATGAATAATAATTTAGAAGGCTTACAAGATTTTACTTTCGATTACATTGATGACATTATTATCTATTCTAATCAAGATAAATTAGATCATTTTAAAAAGGTTAAATTCGTGCTTCAACATTGTAGAGATAAAGGATTAATTTTAAGTAAAAAGAAAGTTAAACTAGCACAACAAAATATAGAATATTTAGGAATTGAATTTCAAAAATGGGTATTTAAAATTACAACCTAATATTTTAAATAAAATTTAACAATTTCCTAACCAATTAACAAATAGGACTCATGTACAATAATTTCTAGGAATTTTAAATTATATTTCAAATCAAGGATTTCGCCAATGAATGAAAAATTTTACAACTTAAATGCAGTACAAAATCACAATGGAATTGGACTAATTTAGATACCCAAGCTGTACAAAAATTAAAAGCATTATGCAATGATCTACCAGTTTTATATAATTATCTTACCAAGAATACACTGCTAGTTCAGATTGATGCCAGTATGGATACATGAGCAGGTTGTCTTTTGGCAAAACCACCCACTCAAAAGAAGTATTTACTTTGCAAGTATATAAATGGGACTTTTAATCCCACCGAATTCAAATATCCAATTCATGAAAAGGTAAGAATAAAGTTTTGTTGCCATATGTGAGTGTGTGTATATATATATATACGTATATAATAGAAATTTTTTTGGTAGTTATGTATGTATACATATGGAAAAAAAATTTGGTTACCACATTTGTTTATATATAAAATAGAAAAGAGATTGGTAGCTACACGTATTTATATATAGGAAAAATTTTGGTGGTCATGTGTGTGTTTTTATATATATATGAGAAAAGTTTTTATGGCCATATGTGTATATATAAGAAAAAGGTTTAGTCACAATACATGTATATATATAGAAAAAAAAGTTTGGAAGCCAAATGTATATATATATCTTGAAAAATATTTTGGTAGCCATATATATATATAGATATATGAAAAAACTTTGATGGCTATTATGTATATATATTGGAAAAGATTTTGTTGGCCATGTGTGTCATTGTGTGTGTGTGTGTGTGTGTGTATCTTCGGCGCAAGAGCGCTCGATTAGTGAGCTATTATGCTCATTCAATGAGCATTATCAATATTATGCCTTGAAGAGGATTCGAACCTCCACGCTAGGCTATGTATATATATATTGGGACAAAAGTTTGGTAGGTGTGGGCGTGTGCGTGTGCGTGTGCGTATATGTAAGAAAAATTTTGATGTTTATATATGTACATAAATAGAGAAAAATATTAATAGCCATGTATGTGTATATATATGTATATGTAAATAGAAAAAATGTTTGGTAGATTTTAGAAGAATTTGTATTGTAGATAAATGAATATATCCAATTTTTAATCTTTTATCTTCTGGTATCTTTTGTAATTGTTTCAAAATTTATTCCTGATCAATTAAATTAATTCGAATATGTCCATTACATTGATCCATTCGAATTGGTGTTTCATGAACTATTTTACCAAAGTAAATAATATTTTTTCTATTTAGGAATTGTTTCAAAATTGATGTGTGAATATCTTGTCCAGCTTTTAAATTTAATTAAGCTTTTGCTATTTGTTTTTGTTTATCGTTGGATAATAATGTATTTATATGGAATGTTGTGATAGATTCAGTTAACTCTAAATTGTCTATACCTAAAATATTTGGTTCTGAATTTTGCTCAGTCATTTTTATAGTAAGGAGTACTAATCTGATGATCGTTTAAAACTCGTTCGAAATGATTTAACAAAATGTAAAGCTCGAGGATTAGATATAACAAATTGTACATAATTGTAATGTTGTTTAAAATATTTGAATTCATCATAATATTGATTTTTTAATTGTTCAATATAGTGTATGTGTTCTATTAATTGATTACAAATAACACAATTAGATGTTGTCATTATAAAGGATAATATAAACTATATATGTCGTATGTAATATCTAGAGTTAATTTAAAGAATCTACACAATAAATATTTTGGAAGCAGATAAGTAAAACCATAAATAGAGCATGTATAAAAAAATTCTAATAATTCGACTGAATGTAAACATAATGAACTGATAAGAAGCATAAATATAAATGGTTGAACATAAATTAAAGTAAGAATAATTGAAATAATTATGAAAGATGTATGAAAAAAAAACCATTTTATTTAGTACAAAGATAGTACAGGGATTTAATCTATAAGCCTATTGATTTGTCGATTATGAATATTTACAACTTTAAGTTGTTTAATGAAACTGATCATTTGAGCACAACTATATTGACGATTATAGTCTGTTGTATGTTCATGTTTTACTATTATGATATTATTATAATAACTTGCATACCAAATGAATTTAAAACTTCCATATGCTATATGTATTTGTAATGGTTTATCTAACTTTTTTTTTTCAATTGTTTAATAATTGTTTTGTAGCAATACAAATAGCAGCGCCTGTATCTATATATGCATTATCCTTTTTATTCTGAATTAGAACTTGCATAAAAGTTGTGTTCGGATTCAATTAAGAATTTTGATTCGGTTTGTGATTCATAATGATATATAGAAGAAATAGTAGAATCGGTATTATAATCAGATTCTATAGGTTCTAAGTTTTCTTGAATTGTTGAGTTTAAGTATGAAGTTTTTCTTTATAATGTTTAGGATTTTCTAGATTTTTACGTTTTGGACAGGTGTTTGCATAATGGCCTTCTTCTTTACATAACCAACATCAACATGATTTTTTTCTTTTGCGGACAATCTTGTTTTTTAGGTTTAAACTGTCTATATTTATTGTAGCACCCCACTTCCGCAAGACCCGAACCCGATATCGACGGTGATATCCGAGTTCGTGCCCGCGAAGGTAGCATGCCAGAACAACCAATCAATCACAAACCGGTATAATTTTTTTTGTGAACAATAACATAGACAGAAGTCCATTTTCAATTTGGACCCGAATAAAGTTAAAAGTCAATAGCACCTTGTTTTTGAGATATTA
The DNA here is from genome assembly GCA_027478595.1 of Erythroxylum anguifugum. Classification (NCBI taxonomy): domain Eukaryota; kingdom Viridiplantae; phylum Streptophyta; class Magnoliopsida; order Malpighiales; family Erythroxylaceae; genus Erythroxylum; species Erythroxylum anguifugum. The sequence goes on from JANIPN010000002.1 coordinate 56,150,158, forward strand.
CAATTCACAATTCCATGATTCATTAGGGCCCAATTTCATTAATAACCCCTTTACAATTATAAATCAATCCACTTTGGGCCATTTGGGCCCATTCAAAACACAAACACATATAATCATTTCCATTGGCACCAATTAACATAATTAGCAATATCCACATTGAACAATCCCATTTACAAAGATTCCCATGCTTTATCATTTATTACAAACTGAAATGTTCAAATATACACTGAATCAATAACGCGGAAATACACTTTATAAAAAATCCTAATGCAGACACGAACTGATCCCAACCTCTAACTTTTCCTTATGAGCAGTAAGCCTACTCCCGTTGCATAACGGAGTAATCTTCTAAATCTTGAAAAATAGATGCAAATTTTGGGTGAGTTTTGCGAACTCAGTGAGTGACCATCATTGATGGTTCACTCAGTCATATAACACATAATTTCATTCCCATAATAGCGCATATCACATTCACTATCACATTTCATATTCACAATCAATTCAATCTCATGTTCACATTCAATGCAATATCACATTTTCATTCACTCAATTAACGTTCCCATGCAACTCAATTAAGTCAATCTCATTCAAGACAATGAAATCAATTCCATTCAATCCAAGTAAGCCAATCTCATTCAATACAATTAAGTCAATCATGTTATGCATGTGTATATGCAACTCGCTTCCCATTTATGTCTTTGTTGTGACCGAGTGCCTAAAACTGTCCCATAAAGGGCTCATTGATAACTGTCCCATATAGGGCTCATTGATAACTGTCCCATATAGGGCTCATTGAACGTTGAGCCTGAGGCTCTGAATCACTCTTGAGCTCGAAGCTCATTTTCACTCGTTGAGCTTTAAGCTCTGATCATTGGCTACTTTGTTCACAACTACATCATGTTTTATGCATTCATGATATGGAATGCAACAGTCACATATTTACACAAATCGTTCGATCATTTATTTCCCATGTCATCGGACTTTAGTCCGGCATTCGACATTAAGTCGAGAATTCACACTTCCATATATATCCAATACACATTCAAATCACATTTATCAATCATATGCAGTACACTTAGTTCGTCCAATTCACATTCAATGAGCACTTCAATAACACAAATCCCAGTATACAATCATCGGACCTCCTGTCCGGAACCCATATTCAATCACAATCAATATCACTATTCCATAATCATTCAATGTATGAATTTCATTCAATTATAACATAACCAAATAAACCATAAAAGAAGACCATCTAGGTCTACTCACAGTACGCTCCAGATTAGCATTTGCTTTTATGATCCGGAAACGTCTGGATGCGGACGTTCTATCCTGTATTATCCATATGGAAAACACAATTTGCACACACATTAATAAAAGAAAAATTACATAACCATCCTATTTTCACATGTATATATGTGTAATGTATAATGTATGCTCAATGATAATCTCGAGTATATGCATTACACTAACACTGTATGCCCATTCCCAACTCAGAATTCTTTTTCATACACTTGTTCATTTTCTATCATAGTTCAATTTCTCGTCATTTCTTATCTAATCCTTATATGATCTCGTAAGATCCCATTTTCCTTCATAAATAATCACTTAACACTTATCTCTCAATTCCCTTAAATGGCATTGCAATCATATAGACATTTTTAACTCTATCCACTCATGCATTTGACACTTTTGATTTCATTCATTTGTTCACTAAGTTTTAACCTTCGATTTCTCTTCAAACCTTTCATATATTAGTCCTATAGACCAAAGATCATTATAGGTTCACTTAAAAACCCATTTGAGGCTTAATTAATAGCATTTGACCCGTGACTGTCCGTTAAACAGACATCCATGTCCGTTAAATGGACACATTCGGGTCACTTATACCACTTTGAAAATTTGACCCTCAAAACGTCCGAATTTCAAAATTTTGCCTGAAATGGAAGCTGTAGATCTTTAAATTCCCTTTAAAACCACACCTGAATCATCTCATTCTGAGTTCTACACAAAAAGTTATGCCCCTTGCACTAAAGTATGTTCATTTGAGTTTTATGAAAAATCCAGATTTTGAACTCTTCACTAACAACACTCAATTCCTCATGCTTAGCCCGTCATTTCTAGTGCAATGCTCATCAATTACTTATATGCTAACTCCCTTTCAACTTTACATCATTCATAGCCAAATTTTTGTCCATTATTGTTCATAAACACTAGTAACAAAACATACTTATATATGCATTCATCATCAATTTCCTTCACACAATCACTTCAATTCTACTTTCATTTTATGTCTAACTCTTACCTAGATCCTTCCCATTTCAAGACACCAAATTAATCCCCTTTCATTAGTTTTATACTCATCTCATATCATCACAAGACATCAAACACAAAAATCATAATAAGTCATCAAGAACATAGCAAAACCCAACATCATTCACATAAACATCATTCACTCACATTCTTCAACATTATGTCCCTTCCTAATCCATTCTTAACATTTAACTCATCCAATACCCTCTTATATCAAGATCATCCTTTCCATTTCAATTCTTCATCAATCCCTACCTAATTCAAGTCAATAACTTACTCATAAATAAATCAAGAGCTACTATTTATCATGATCCCAAAACAGGGCATAAACACCTACATACTCATCCAATCCCTCCATTAACATATCAATCAATTCTCCAACTTTCTCTATACATTTACATGACTTTGAGACTCAATATACATACTCAAAACACAACATGAGCATCTACTAGCATCAAGTAAGACACAACACAAGCAAGACTCAATCATCACATTCTCATCATGCTAGTTTCCATTCTTTACCATATTCATGACAATATAATACAAAACTCACTTGATTAGCCACTAAATCTTCAAGTTCTTCAAGGAAAACACCAAGACCTAGCTTCATCCATCACCATCGATCATCATCTCCAAGAGGTAGAGAGATGGGCTTTTATGGAGAGCAAGAAGAAGAGAGCAAGAGACAAAGAAACAAGGAAGAGATGATGGCTAGGTTTAGCATGAGAAGAACACACAATCCATGGAGAAGGAGGGTGATACACAAAGAAGAGAAGAGAGAACCAAAACAAAGCTCCAAATGAAATTAAAGAGAGGGTGTCGTGAGTAGGGTGAGGGAGAGCTTAAGTTAAAGCAAACTTAGGTTAAGTTAAACAAATACATGGCTATAAAATTGCCATGTGTCAAGCTCAACATCACCCTTCTTAATTAGTCAATTCCAAGCCCAATTTAATCAATTCCAATAAATAACACTTGTCCAAAATTTCTATAGTCATATTTCACAAAATTCCAACTCCACTTGACAATAATTTCTACTGCCATTTCAATAGGTCTGCCCCTCGGCACTTTTCCTAGTTCAAACTTTTCCCCGAAAAATGCCAGGAAAATTTTCTAAAATTCTCCATAAATATAAAGTTACCAATTTCACTTTCTTCCAAATCAATTTCCAATAACCACAACTCACAATTCTCAAACAATCACAGTTATTACCAATTATACCCGGAAAATGTCAATTGAGTGCATGATCAATAATTTTAATGTGTGCAATAATCCAATTCATCAATGTGTATACCCATATGATACATTTTTATCTTAATCTCACTTAAGCCCACATGTACCCATTTAAAACGGTCAAAATTGCAATTTACCAAAGTTGCCCCAAATATGTCCGTTAAACGGACATACATATCCGTTAAATGGACATAAACTCGCCAAGCAATCCAAAATCAACCGAGACTTCTTGTCCGTTAAACGGATATGAAATCACTAAGCACTCCAATTTCTCCCGAGAAGGTCTGTTAAATGGACCTGCATGTCCGTTTGACAGACATGGGCCTTCCAAAGCACCTCAATCCATCCGAACCAGTCCGTTAAACGGACTCTCATGTCCATTTAGCGGACACACCCTGTCCTTAGGGTATTCTGACATCTGAGACTGTCCGTTAAGCGGACCTTCATGTCCGTTTAACGGACACACACTATACCAACATATTCATAAGAATTGCAATCTATTTCCTTGAGTTTCGTTTAAACCAAGCCTCATAGCTCACATGCACCAAATTTTAGGGTTCTAACCCTTAGTAGGGGGCGGGATGTTACATTTATATCTTCTAAATTGTTTTTTATAAGGAATAAATGGTCGTTTCCTATAATAATGTCGAGGAAAACGTTTCCATCTATATGATTTATAAGATTTATTCTCTTTATAAGAAGTAGGTTTTAAATCACATCCATATTGTTATGGTACTTCAGAGTATTTGGAACAACATATTTGAATATCTCTATGTCTTAATGTTCTTTTTAATTTTGATTCGAAACATTGTTCGGCTAGAATTTCTTGAGTAATATGATTGCTCCTCCTAAATTATAAGCAATTGTTATTTGTTTTCTACTTTCCTGAAATTTTGCCTCCACCTTTTGATTCATCGAATAGGGTAGTTTTTGGATAAAGATATGGATGCACATTTCTTGTTCAACTCTTGTTAACTTATAATAGTATTTTTTAAAATTCACAAATATATTCATGTAAATAGCATATATCGCATATTATTTAAATGCCATAAGACTTTGATTATTTCCGTATTGGTGACTTCTTGTTTAAATAAAAGAACATCTTTACCTAAAAATTCTTTATATATTTCTCCTGATATGACTTGAAAAGTTTCTACATTACTTGCGGCAGATTGATATAGAGGTGTATTTTCAAGTCCTTCTGCAATATCTAATAAAAAATTTTGTACTACTCCTGAGGTTTTATAAGTAACGAAATTCCATAATAGTTCTTTATTGTCTAATTCGTTGAAAGGTTTTTCTATCTGAATTAATAATTGAATTTTATTTGCCCATTCTATTATTAATTTTTAGGGTGATAATACACAATCAAGATTTAATATTCCATCTGGCCCTAAAGTGATATGTTTGGGAGTATATTCCGTAGGATATTTACGTACTCTGGATTCTTTTTGATAATATCCATGTTGATTTATAAAATTATCAGATTGCCATTGATATAAAGTTTGTTGATCCTTTTTCGTTTATCTCCACTTTCATGTTCTCTTTTTATATTTTGTCTTCCTACTTATTGTTCTTTAGATCTACTACTTTCGGGTTGATGTTCATCAACATATAATTCTTGATCTGATTCATAACCATAAATGATTTCATCATTATCATTTATTTGATGTACTTTATCTGTAGAAGATTGTAATGTTAATTTTTGTACTAATTGAGTAATTTCTGTTAATTGAGTTTGTATATTTCGTTCAACATCTTCTATAGTTTCTTCTAATTTTAAACAGTCCATGGCCTAACTAATCGTCTAGGCTCTGATACCATTTTGCTACCCAAAACTCGAAAGTGACTTAAGTAATTTGGTTCTACCCTACTTTCAACTCGAGTTTTGGATAGCAAAGTGGTATCAGAGCTCAAGTATGAGCCTGAGACTTAGCCCCACGTAGTGAGTTCAAATCCTAAGGAGTGGAATCGATCATTGCGATCCCAAAGCCGTAAACCGAAAGGGGAGACTGAGGGCGTCGCTAGCGGATGCGTGGTGAACTTAAATAATTTGGTTCCGCCATACCTTCAACTCGAGTTTTGGGTAACAAAGTAGTTTCAGAGCCTAGACAATTAGTTAAGCCATGGACTGTTTAAAATCAGAAGAAACTATAGAAGTTGTTGAACGAAATATACAAACTCAATTAACAGAAATTACACAATTAGTACAAAAATTAACATTACAATCTTCTCCAGATAAAATAAATCAAATAACTGATAAAGACGAAATCATTTATGGTTATGAATCAGACCAAGAGTTATATGTTGATGAACATCAACCCGAAAGTAGTAGATCTAAAGAACAAGAAGTAAGAAGACAAAATATAAAAAGAGAACATATAAGTGGAGACAAACGCAAAAAGGATCAACAAGATTCATATCAATGGCAATCTGACAATTTTATAAATCAACATGAATATTATCAAAAAGGATCTAAAGTACGTAAATATCCTACTGAATATACTCCAAACATATCACCTTAGGTCTAGATGGAATATTAAATCTTGATTGTGTAATATCACTCAAAAAATTAATAATAGAATGGGCAAATAAAATTCAATTATTAATTCAAATAGAAAAACCTTTCGGTGAATTAGATAATAAGGAACTATTATGAAATTTCATTACTTATTAAACCTCAGGAGTAGTACAAAAAAATTTATTAGATAATGCAGAGGACTTAAAAATACACCTCTATATCAAACTGCCACAAGTAATGTAGAAACTTTTCAAGTCATATTAGGAGAAATATATAAAGAATTTTTAGGTAAAGATGTTTTTTCATTTAAACAAGCAGTCATAAATAAGGAAAGAATTAAAGCCTTATGGCATTTAAATAATATGCGTATATCTGATATATGTTATTTAGATGAATATATCTATGAATTAAAAAAAACTATTATAAGTTAATAAGGGCTGAACAAGAAATGTATATCCATTTCTTTATTCCAAAACTACCCTATCCAATGAATCAAAAGGTAGAGGAAAAATTTCAGGCAAGTCTAGAACAAAGAACAAATACTTATAATTTAGGAGGAGCAATTCATATTACAAAAGAAATTCTAGCTGGACAATGTTTCGAATCAAAATTAAAAAGAACATTAAGACATAGAGATATTCAATTATGTTGTTCCAAATACTCTGAAGTACCACAACAATATAGATGTGATTTAAAACCTACTTCTTATAAAGAGAATAAATAGAATAGATCTTATAAATCATATAGATGGAAACGTTTTCCTCGACATTATTATAGGAAACGACCATTTATTCCTTATAAAAAATAATTTAGAAGATATAAATATAGACAGCTTAAACCTAAAAAACAAGATTGTCCACAAAAGAAAAAAATCATATAGATGTTGCTTATGTAAAGAAGACCATTATGTAAACACCTGTCCAAAACGTAAAAATCCAGAAAATCCTAAACATTATAAAGAAAAACTTCATATCTTAAACTCAACAATTCAAGAAAACTTAGAACCTATAGAATCTGATTATAATACCGATTCTACTATTTCTTTTATATATCATTATGAATCACAAACCGAATCAAAATTCTCAATTGAATTCGAGCACAACTTTTATTCAAGTTCTAATTCAGAATAAAAAAGTTAATACATATATAGATACAGGCGCTACTATTTGTATTGCTTCAAAATAATTATTAAATAATTGAAAAATATTAGAAAAACCATTACAAATACGTATAGCAGATGAAAGTTTTAAATTCATTTGGTATGTAAGTTATTATAATAATATCATAATAGAAAATTTTACATTTTTAGTTCCTTCTATTTATCAACAAGAATCAGGATTATCATTAATTTTAGACAATACTTTTTTAAAATTATATAACCTTTTTTGGCAATATTTGCATTATATCACTTTGAAAACACCGCTAATTAAAGCTATAGATCAAAAATCAATTATTCTCAAAATACCTATTTATCACACTACATATTACCAAACATTAAAACTTTTAACCACAAAATTAGATTATATCCAATTCTATCTTCTCAACAATATGTCAATTCAACTTGAAATTGAAACAATATTAGAAAATGTTTGCAGTGAAAATCATTTAGATCCAATTAAAAATACTAACTAACAATTAATTGAAATCAAATTAAAAGATCCTACACAAGAAGTTAATATTCTTAATAATATACCATATACTCAACAAGATGTAACAAAATTCATTACTGAATGTTCAGATTTATTAGCAAAACAATTAATATCACGCAGCACTAGTAAACATTCTGCTAGTAAACATTATGCTCTCGTATTTTATGTAAATAATTCAGCTGAACAAAAATGAGGTAAACGTAGGATGGTTATTAATTATAAAAAAACTCAATGAAGCAATAGTTGAAGATGCATATAAACTTCCCCGAAAGGATTATATTATCAATAAATTAAAAAGACATACATGGTTTACAACTTTAGATGCAAAATCAAGATATTGACAACTAAGATTACATGAAAATACAAAACCGTTAACTGCTTTTACTTGTTATCCACAAAAACATTATCAATGGAATGTATTACCTTTTGGTTTAAAACAAGCATCAAATATTTATCAACGATTCATGGATAACAACTTAGAAGGATTAGAAGAATTTACTTTTGTTTATATTGACAATACCATCATCTATTCTAATCAAGATAAAATGGATTATTTAAAAAAGGTTAAAATTGTTCTTCAACGTTGTCAAGACAAAGGATTAATTTTAAGTCAAAAGAAAGTGAAATTAGCACAACAAATATAGAATATTTAGGAATTGAATTCCACAATGGATATTTGAAACTACAACCTAATATTTTAAATATAATTCAACAATTTCCAAATCAACTAACAAATAGAACACATGTACAACAATTTCTTGGAATTTTAAATTATATTTCAGACCAAGGATTTTTCAAAGATTTAGCCAAAGAAATAAAGCTTTTACAACTTAAATGCAGTACAAAATTACAATGGAATTGGACTAATGCAGATACTTAAGCTGTACAAAAATTGAAGGCAATATGCAAGGATCTACTTGTTCTATATAATTATCTTCCTATGGATACATTGCTGATGCAAATTGATGCCAGTATTGATACATAGGCTGGCTGTCTTTTGGCAAAATCACCCAATCAAAAGAAGTATTTACTTTGCAAATATATAAATGGGACTTTCAGTCCCATTGAATTAAAGTATCCAATTTATGAAAAGGAAACATTAGCCTGTCTCAAAACTTTGAGAAAATGATGTATTGATCTATTACCAGTTGAATTTATTATACAAATCGATTCCAAGTATCTATGCGGATTTATTCGCTACAACATTAAAACTAATTATAATCAAGGTTGTCTTATCCGATGACAACTCGAGCTTAATCAGTATCAATTCACTATTCAATATATCAAATCTACTGACAATTTCCTTGCAGATATTTTAACCAGAGAAAGAAAGTAGCAATAGCAAGTATGGAAGAAACTCTAACATAAAAGGAAATAGAATTAATCAATTTACAACAACAGGTTGGAATCATTACCAAGGAAATAAATCAATTACGAAGTACCATCTAGTTGTTAAAAGCAAACACCAAAGACCAACCATCAGTATCTATCACTACTCCTCCACCCAACTCAACCACAACCACCATTCCTTTAATTACACCTCAACAAATTACATATGTTCTACCTCAACAAAGTACCAAACCTTCATCAGACCCAACTAGTCCACAAAAATCACGACGACAAAAAGACACATCAGATTCAAAAACCTATGTCATCTACAATGGACCAATGGCAGGTTTATACGATGAATGGCATCAAATAGCTATACATATCACAGGCCGATCAGGTATTTTACACAAAAGTTTTCCATCTAGCGCTGAGGCTGAAAAAGCCTTTGTAGATTTTAGAAATCCAGTTTTGAAGCCCCAATATAAACAAGTTTTAGAGAAACCTATTCCAGATACAAAACTAAAATCTATAGGCAAACCCATCAATATGGACCACATCAATTCTATCCCCTCGAAGACCTTACAAGAAAAAGCCCGTAAACTCACTTCAGAAATGTTCTATGAATGTTTCCAAGCCCTAAACACATGGACTAAAACTAAAAAAATCCAATATTATCCTCAAAATCAAGGAAAGCATGGACCCAACGCAATCATTCTACCCGAAGCTGAACCTTTAACTACTTATCTATTTTTTCAAAGTGGACTTATAGATACCATCTATTTAACCAATTTAAACATCCTCTCAAAATTTCCCATTGGATTCATTCAAGCAGTTAAAAATTATAAAGATTGTTTTGCCAAAGATCGAGAAATTTTTATCGAGATCTTCAACAGTTATCCCATCTTTAAAGAAAATGACACAATCAATGATGCAGACATCAAATTATCCCGTATTGCTTTCCTCACTATAGGAATTAGCAACGGTATATATCCAACTATAGATGAACCGCCCCAACATTCATTCGAATGGGAACTTATCAATCAATTCAACTTGCACTGTCTCGAAGGAGTATATATTTAAGGATCTAGAATTACCACCGAATCTCTAATGAAAGTTAACTACAAAGGACTTAATTGCATTATGGTTTCAACCTACAAGACTGCAATCACCCCTGATGCACTTCAAATCATCAAACAATTTTTAACACCATTTTCCACAATGATCGGAATCTTTAGTGATCTGTCAACTTCATGGAAATATGCTATCTGCCACCAACTACAAAAGCATCCACAATATCAATGTATTTATTGTCCATCCACCACTCATCTGGACAAAGAAGGCGACAATACTTCAGTGAAAGTCATAGTTGAAGACTAATGTAAGCAAGAAGTCAATCAAGAATGTAGACAATTGTAAAGCAGATCCTCCAACAAGAATCTTGTCTTTTCTTTTCATCTTTTCTTACTTTTCTTTATGTCAGGAATCTTTTCCTTTCTACAAATGTCGGCCACATACTTTAGGCCTTTAGCTTTAGCTTTTGCTTTTCGTTTTGTCGGCCATTTCTTTTGGCCTTAGCCCTTTTCTTGCCTATAAATATGTAACCGAGCATTTGCTCAAGTATGAAATAAAAGACCTCTATAAGTTTATATCAACTTCTCTCTGCTCTCTGCCTAGGATTGGCTTCAAACGCAAAAAGAGAAACATGTATGAATTTATTAGTTGTTCTCGTTTCATCATCCTTTATTCATTATATCTAAGTTGCATTCATCATTGATACAACTTCTCAAACATGACTCTTCCTCTTTCCAGAAAAAGTGAACTATGTAGTTTAATTAGTAGATCACAACCAATAAATTTCAATCAATTAACAATAGAAGAAAAGCAATATCTAGTTTTTCAAATTCAAAGTCACACTAAACTTCAAAATCCTAACATAATTTTTCCTTTATTTCAAAATAAATTATGACTTATTTCTATTAGTAATGTGCCCTAGGCTAATGGATATATGTGATTTATATATTAACATTATGACTTGTTAATAATATATTATAAGACATTCCTTTTATATATGCATGTATGTCGTTTATGTAAAGTGATTTACGTTCCATGAATGATATTAGGCTTATGTCATCAAGTATGTGACTTCATAGTAAAACCATAAGTATTATAACACTATTATAAACTGTCCCTGGTCGATCGTTATTGGTAGAACAATAATGAATTAAGGCTAGTATGTGTTCTGATTGATGATCATGTTTTACTGATCATAGATATGAGTTATCAAATCAGAAACATAGATATATGTTAGAGAACATAT
>JANIPN010000002.1:56337609-56349047 GCA_027478595.1 Erythroxylum anguifugum
AAATATTGAATCAAAATTTAATTGAATATTTATATATTTTAATTTTAATTATATTTATTAATTATTATTAAAATTTAGATACATATAATTTAATTATAAAATTTAAATTATTAATAATTTTATTGATAATTAATTTTCATTTATTAAATATATAATGTTGAATTAAATTATTCATAATTTTATTAAAATTAAATAATATATATTTAAATGATAGTAAATCAGATTATGAAAAAAAAAACAGGAACAGGAAACAAAAACTACTTTTTATGGTTTTCATAATTTTTGCTGGAAGAAACCAAAACCAGAAACATAAACTAAAAATTCAAACAAACATGTTTTTTTTACTAAATTTGAATCTTGGCATGTCCAAAACATTTGCAGCTAACTCTCTTTATTTCCTAAATTAGATCCTCAAGTGATGCGTTCCTATTGTCCATACCCTTTTTTATCCTCTGTTAGATGTGTTGATTATAAATAATAGTATGTAGTTAGTTGGCTTTGTCTCATTACTTTGTTCCTATCATGTTCTATGAGCATCCATCATTCCAATAAATGAGACCCACAAAAAATGGATGGATGGATGCTCATTGAATAGAGTAGGAACAGAGTGATGGGAACATATGTTCTTACTATGTTCCTATCCTATTCCATGAGCAGCCATCCATCCAATAAATGAGATCCACAAAAAATGGATGGATGGATGCTCATGGAACATACTAGGAATAGAGTAATGAGAACATGTGATTTGAACCCGTAACTAAGGAACAGATCATTTGTTCTCATCACTCTATTCCTATCTGGTCCCATTTATTGGATGAATGGGTGCTTATATAACAGAGTAATGGGAACATGTGATCTGAACTCGTGACTAGAGAATAGATCATTTGTTCCCATTACTCTGTTCCTATCCTGTTCTATGAGTATCCATCCATCCAATAAATGAGACCTACAAAAAATGGATGAATGGATGCTTATGAAATAGAGTAATGAGAGCATGTGATCTGAACCCGTAACTAGGGAAAAAATTATTTGTTCCCATTATTCTATTCCTATCATGTTCCATGAGCATCCATTCATCCAATAAATGAGATCCATAGAAAATGGATGAATGAATGATCATGGAACAGAGTAGGAACAGAGTAATAGGAACATGTGATCTGAACCCGTAACTAGGGAATAGATTATTTGTTCCCATTACTTTGTTCCTATTTGGTCCCATTTATTGGATGGATGGATGCTCATAGAACAGAGTAATGGGAACATGTGATTTGAACCTGTAATTAGGGAATAGACGATAAAACAGAGTAATGGGAACATGTGATTTGAACCTATAACTAGGGAACAGATCGTCTATTCCCATTACTCTATTCCTATCCTGTTTCATGAGTATCCATCTATCCAATAAATGAGACTCACAAAAATGGATGGATGGATGCTCATAAAACAGAATAGGAACAAAGTAATGGGAACATGTGATCTAAACCCCAGTAACTATGTGAAGCTTTTGAGTAAAAATGATCTCAAAATACTTGGTTTAAAAGAGGAGATATTTGGACAGGAGTCTAAAGATTTTTCATTTAACGATTTAAAATCTTTTTGCCAATGTTGGCATTTATGGGAGAAGCAATTGCTCAAATGGTGAACAAAGTTGAATTTTGAGGGTATCGCATTGGAGCACACACCCATACACAAAAATAGGATGACACTTCGTTTCTAAACCTTACATGTTTCCTTCATACATTTATGGACTGTGAAATGGTTCCTTTTATTAATGATTCATCATATAGTATGTAATTATATGATTAAAAATTGCAATCATCTGAGTTATTATATATATTGGCTACTTGTTTGGGCATTTTTGGCTATGGCAGTGCATCATTTTAGAAGAAGAAATTTTCTGTATTGTGTGTGTGAGAGAGAGATGAGACCATTTAGTAAGGTACATATACAAATGATCCATTTAATAATTTACTTTCTTAATCCTTATATAGTGGAGATACATATACAAATGTTGACATTATGTGCAATTTTTTGATATGATTGAAAGTAAAAATATTTTCTTTAATGAAGAGCATTTAAAATATAGATGAGAGGTAGAGATCATTTTATGAAAGTATTACAATATTGAGAAAACTTACTATTAGATTACTTAGACAAATGACTTTAGCATCAAATTATAAACGTAGCTAGAGAATTTTTTATACAAAGAAACAAAATCATTTAGTGCATCAAAGACTCAATATTCTTGTTTATGTTACTTATAATATGTGGAAGAATAATAGATATTTTATTTTATTTTCTCAATATATATACTTTTATTATTATTGATTTTATAATTACTATGTGATACAATTAATATTGATTATATTTACTATACTAATTTCTAGATCAAAGAAGAAGAATTATCGATTGATCTCTATTATAATAAAGCAAACACAAGCAAGAGATAATTTTAATTCGAATAAAACAACAACAGGAGCTTGCAAAACAACAGGAGCCTGTTATGTGATAGGACCCTGTTAAGCAATAGGAGCCTATTAAATGATATAAGCATGTTAAACGATAGGAGCATGCTAAAGGATAAATCCAGTTAAGACAATCTAAAACAGAAGGCGCCTATTAAAATGAAAGGAACCTTTAGCAAGTTGAAAACAGAAGGAGCCTACTATAACAGTGAAAGAGCCTGTTGCTGAAATGAACATATACACAATACAATACGGAAATAAAAAAGTTAAGAAAAGAGAGAGAAGGACGCAATCAATTTATACTGGTTCGACTTATAACCCAAGCCTATGTCCAGTCTCCAAGTGTCCAACTTCAGTGTTTCACTATAAAACCAAGTAGTAATTTGACGGGGCTCTTCAAGCTCACAAGTACTTATTTTTCAAGGTTCTCTAACCTTCCAACGAGTACATTTTTTCAAGGTTCTCTAACCTTCCCACGAGTACATAAGTTTCAAGGTTCTTCAACCTTCCAAATTAGTAGTAATGTGCTAGCCTCTACAAGCTCACAACAAATAAAAAAGTAATTTTCTCCATATAAGCTTCAATGATATCTCTACAAAAGAATTGTCACTTTCTAAGTCACAAGAGATTTGATAATGATATGACTTTCAAGAGTATTGATGTATCTCAATAATTTGGCTCTCTCTTCTTTACTTCCATGCTTCTCCGTTTCGCAACTTTAGTGGCTCTTGCTTAAATAGACATTTTCTTCAACTAGTCGTTGCTTCATTTACGTTCTAAATTTGACTTTGAATCTTCAATATTATCTCTGCTAGAATCTTGCAATAATCAACCGTTAAGAGAAATCTGGAGTTGATTGACGAAATATGTAATTAGTAGGATTCTTCTGGATTTTGTATAATAAATAAGGTAAGTTCATAAAAAAGGTTTCTGCAAGAAATGATGCATTTATTATATGATTTTATTTCCTTTTGAGAATTAACCCGTTAGCAATAGAAGGAAATAAATCTAATTTGAATTTTGAAATATTATAAGTTCATCATCAAAATCATTAATAAGTCTTGAGCTAACAGATTATAGTAAAATTGAAAAGGTGATTTATGAAAATATATTCTTTATAACGAATTAAGAACATTTGTTGATAATTAATTGATATCTTTTTATACATATTTTGATGATGATGAGATGCAACTTCTTGCTGAAACATAATTTTAATTGTTTATATAATTTTAATTTTTATATTAGATTGTATTTTAGTTTGAATTATTAAAATTATTATTAATTAATTATACGTTGATAATTCTTTTTATTTTACTCATTTACTATATACCAATTTTATAATAATTTAATACTAATTGAAGCTTTAAACTTTAAATTTCTCTTCTTACTAGTTTAACATTTGATCTAATTTTTTAAAATATTGATTATTATAAAAAAACAATAGAAAAACAATTCAATTCTATCTATTCGTCCTTTTCTTTTTCAAATAAGGGCTAAATTGGGTACGCAAAATCCTTTAGTCGATTTGATCACTTTGTTCAATAATTAATAAAACTGGTAAAGACTTAAACATCCCCTGTGGTTTAATAAATCTTAGGAACCCACCACCTCCTCCCATATTTTTAAGCGCCTGTTTGGTTGGATGTTAATTAATGAAATGGAACAAAACGGAACGGTTTTTAATTGGAATGAAATGTAATATAGTAAAAAGTCGTTTGGGGGATGAAAGGGTTCATAATGTAATGTAGTGAAATGTTATTTGGAAGATGAATGGAATGGAATGTATAATAAATGACTATTATACCCCTGAAAGGGTTCAAGTCACAACCATGACAAATAATTATATATATATATATATATATATATATATATATTTTAAAATAATAAAACTTGTATTATGTTATTATTAATTATATAAAATTATTATTAATTATTTGATAAATGTAATTTAATTTTATTCTATTATATGTGATTTATATTTAAAAACAAATTATTTTTATTTTTATTTATATAGAAATATATACAAACAATTAAAGAATAATTTTTTAAATATATTTTCTGTTTTCATTAATAAAAAATTTTATTATTAATTATATACAATTTATTATTAATAATATAAAAATATTATTATCAGGGTAAGGAGAAATAATATAAAAATATTATTAATTATATACCATTTTTGTGGACCGTAATAAAAGAGCTTGGAGAAAAGGGAGTTAGGGTTAGAAGAAATAATTGGTATTAAGAAAAATTATTGAGAGTATATTAGGTAGTATATATTTATTAGTTTACGTTCCATCCTAAAACCTCCAAATCGGAGGTTTCTTATTTTCACTGTTTAGGATGGAATGGAACGTAACATAAAACCATTCGCTTCCATCCCATTCCGTTTCATTCCATTATGAAACCCTCAACCAAAGAATGGAAGTGTGTTACGTTCTATCCCGTTCCATTACCAACCCCTCAACCAAACAGGGCCTAAAACTCTTTGAAAAAATAGTTTAGTTTCTTTTCTCTATAAAAACTCCATTTAGACTTCGGATAAAACATAACGATGAAATATATATTGTATGAATATCATATATGAACTAATTAAACACTATTTATATGACAATTCAATGCAATTCTTAAACTCAAATCGAAATAATAAATGACAGAAATAAACAATTTATTATAATTATATTTAATTCTTAATTTAAATCCAATTTAATTTATTTAGGTCATGTTTAAAAATTGAATCGAGTTGTCATATTAGTAACATTTGATAAATTTATGTTTAATATTCATAGAATGTATATTTCAGCTTTATTTTTTAACCTAAATCTAAGAGATATTTTTTAGGAAACTAAAAATTTTAAAAAGCTTTTTCAAGAAATTTAAAGAAGGGAAGATTTTTCAAAAATTTCTTAAACTATTAAAAGAATGCCTTCTATCCACCATTAACAAAATAGATTAATTTTTTTAAGAATTAAATTACAACGTTATATTAGTTTAAGATACATTTCTCATATTTAATAATATTAATTAATAAACATATAAGAAAGAAATGTTTTACAAATTATTAAACTGTTAAGATCTTATGAAAAAGCATTACTACAACTTGATACACTAATATTAAGCCACACAACTTTCGGTTAAATATGAAACGAGCATGAGCATATATGTGTTCCAGGCTCCTAATCACTTTTGTATTTGTGGAAGTGCAGGGATGGCTGTAAAAAAGACTGTCAAGCTTCTAAAACTAGATATAGGGGTCTTCATGAAATTTGCCTCGCATGCATCTCATTATAGATTAGACCTGTACGATTAGATAGAAAATGTGTAACAAGTAAAGAATCTTGGCACTGTGATGAAATCTAAAACAACAGATGCAATGCTAAATATCCAAATCATCATCCGGATCCTCGTCAGAATCTGGCATCTCATCATCGGAATCACGATAATATATTATCTCTCCACTTTGAGTGTCGTCCTTTCTCGCTGAGATCTTAGTTGACGTAAGAGTCTCCTCATCTCTGTTCTCTGCTAGAGATCTTCGACCATCATAGACTTGTATCGGTTTACCATTTCCTAAAAAAGCATGAAAAAGGACGTTTTTAAGCATGCAAGGAAAGTGACTACAGTCCCAACAAATAATGGAATCTCCAAGTAACAAACAACATTTCTATATGAAAGAAAGGATTGAAGTCTCCTTTGCCCCAGTCGCCACACCTTGGTGCTCAAACGGAAGAAGAACTTTAGCCCTCTCAGCTCGCTCCTTCTCTGACAGTTGTAGACTAAACTGCACCTGTTAAGAGAAATGCCATTTCAGCAAACAAAAACCCTCACAAATGATTATTGTACAAGCCAATCCCCTTAGGTAAAGAGGTTAACAACATGGTCTTCCCCAATATTGGTGACAGTAGGAGCAAGTATATAACATAGGTGTAACCATATGTTCGTCTGAGAAGTGCATCTTAATTAACTATACATTAATGCTTGAGCATATACAGAGGGGGCATACGTGGATGCACGTAAAGAGTTAAGAATACAACAGACCTTAAGCAAGAGGCTTTGACTGAGATTTCCCGTGTCAGATGAAAGGGACACAAAAGAAATACCGGATTGCCCAATATGAAATTCTTCAGTCTGAGTAAAGACAAGAAGCTATTACAGCCAACAGCAGTTTACAGTAAGTTAAATTGCATATACTGAGATCGCAAGTTACCAATATACGAACACGGCCATTTCGGCGTTTGAATCGAACATGAAGTTTTCCTTCTCCAAAATTTTGTTCCCTCAAAGATGGACTTTCCACATCTGCTCTCTCCCTATTAGCAACAACCTGGTTAGATGGTTCCGTACTAGCCACCATAGAAGATACGTATTCAAGAGAAGATGCAACCCCGACTTCATGCAGGTCTAGATGCAACAACCAAAAGATACTGGATATTTGCTCTGCAGCCACAAAACAGAAATGAACATACAGGACACAATAGACGACTCGTATCCAAAGCAATGCATCCCCGCCACCAGATAAAGCATTAGCATCTTCCAACTCATGATACACAAATGGAGAAAGTACATAAAAAGATCATCATGCTATCCATACAAAAATTCAACGCAAAACATCCTTGAACCTGACAATGAGGCCACATCAGAATATATTCAGTGAGAAATAACATGCGCAATGCAGCCACTAATTGCAGGCTAGAAGAGCATAAAAGTGTGTACCATGGCTTCGTAGATTGCTTACAAGCCCTGCAACTTTTGAAACAGAAGCATGTCTTAGCATTTCACTTGCCTAGTCGAATTATTAAAAAAAAAACAAAACAAAACAAGATTAGAAGAAGCAGAAGAAAAACATTGAACATCAGATTATTACATAGGTAAAACTATTTTTCCTTGTTTCATATAATTTTAAGCACCTAAATACCTAAATATGCATGCATAATAACAGGAAAACAGATGTTGTTCGTACCAGAAAGAAATATCACTGAATTTGGTCTTATATCTCACAATACTTGGGAAATTACCCCCAATAATTTTATCAAATTACTAACATATACACAATTCATTTAGATGATCAACAAGTTCAAAAACAATAATGTAAGAACAAATTGTTGAAGAATGAAAAAGTTAAATAAAAAAAGGTAAATTTTTAATGAAATCAATTCAAGCTCTACAAGAGCAATAAGAAATGCAGATTCAACATGCAACCTGATTTGATGGGATGAAAGGGAGTGGGAATTGGTTTAATAATGAAGATACATTGTTCACGCACACTGCTCATTTGCAGTTAATTAGCTATTTCATTTTCCCTTTTTTTATAGTTAGCTTTAATTATTAGTTTTTATCATTGGTAATCTGATTACAACATTCAATTATTCTTTATCCTTCTTAGCAAAAGGGCTTATTGTCTATCAGGATTATTTGAATTAGAATCCTAGTTTCACAAAGGTTTGTGCTAATTCTAGTAGCCATTTCTCAAATTTCTTCTAAGTAAACGTCTCACCCTTATTAACTCACATGTGCAAGAGCCATAGTATGATACTCCACCTCTGCACCGAATCAAGCAACAATGTTATTATAGACCCTAGACCAGGTTCTAGTATGGGACCCTACAAAATAATATCAAGTTGGCTGTTTATTAGAGTTTTTCTTCCTTTATGACCTATTTTGGTAGGTTAGGAAGCAAGGGCTCATTAGAGATGGAGACAGAAACTATGAATGAAAAATTCTACTTTATCGCCATCTTTGAAAAACTTAAAATAGACTTCTCTTGACAGCCATAACAAACTACTAATAAAAGGCTACAAAACCTTAACTGAAAAACAGAAATAAAAACAACTGTTATATATTCAAATTCAAAATTTTAAAATAAACTTATCCACCTTTCTATCTTCTTTTTCCTGTGAGTAAATCTCTTGAAAACTTGGTCAAAAGGGACTATTCGAACAAACTCCCCTCTGTCCAACTGGACTGTTTGTCGTTACTAACTTGTAACATTACTCTCCCCATCAAGAACGCGCTTGACCTCAAGTGCAAAAGAGGGATGGTGTTGAAGAATAGTTGAAACCAATCTCAGGAAGCTTTGATCGGTGAGAAACCTTCCTAATATACCAGAATTGGGTTCAAACTGCATTTCTACAACCACAGGGAAGATAAATTTTGGGGCAACATCCAGTATAAGGAGAACAAACATGCCTTTTTTAAAAAGTTAACCAAGACAAAGATGGAGAACAAAGAGGGTTAAATGTGATGAAGCATTCTCTCAAAGACAAAGACGCAAGAAGTTGTTTTGGTTAGAATTGACAAAATTCGAAGAAGAAGAAGATGACAAAGGAGCAGGAGATCTAGAGATATCCTTGCACACTATAATGGGGGTGTGGAACACACAAACTACACAATTATCCAAGCTTCGCTCTCGCCTAAGCCAAGCCGATGCTCCCCTCTTTCTTTTGATTTTGCTTCCCACCTCAACTCTTTCCTTCCTCTTTTCGGTTAATTCATGGAACATCTCCGTCTGTCCTAGATCGAGTCTCGGGGTTCTTAAAGGCTAAGGTATGCTCTTTTTGGACAAAGCCTCGTAACTTTGTCCACCACCAACAATTAACTGATATAGTGGTTGCGAACCCACCTAGATTTCTTTTGATTTTGCTTCCGACCTTTACCGATGATGCTTGATTGGACCTAATCCTTCTCTCTTTTGCTCAAGTTCTTGTAGTTCTTCTTGCTGGGTTAGAGCTAAAGAGCATGCGTAGTTGTTTCGAAACTCTCGCTGGGTTTAGAGGTCTTATCAACCTTTAACTCTTCGTATCTATGATCTTCAAAGAGTCTTTCAAAGTGATGAAAAAACTCCAAGAATCTTTGTTGATAAGTAACATACCTCTTTACAACACTATTTATGCTCTCACTTCTTTGTGTTATCGTCATGTTTGTACAAAACATTTGTCTTCCATACGCTAAAGCCCATTTCTTCTCTATCCTAAACATGCGCCTCAACCATTCATTGTCTTCAAGTCCATATTTGCACAACATCTCATTCCATGCATTTATAAAATCTTCCTCTTCTTCAAAATTATATATGCATGAGCTAAAATCTTTGAATTGAGAGAAAACACCACTTAAATGGATGGCTGCATTTTGATATATGTGTCAAATACATAAATGATGATGAATTTCAGGCCATCTTAGTACTAGAGCCTTTGCCATTGCTGCATCTTGGTCTGTAAGAATAATTTTAGGTCTTTTATCACACATAGCTTTCGCAAAAGTATCAAACAACCATTTAAACGTGAGGGATATCTCATCATATAACAATGCAACACCAAAGAATGTAGTTTGCTTGTGATGATTGACACCTACAAGGGGACAACCTTCATTGTTCTTCCGGTAAATTGTGTCAATGCAAACCACATCACCAAATTTTGAATAATTTGCTCTCATCTTTGCATCTGACCAGAAAATGTTGGTTATTAAATCATCTTCGTCAACTTGGATAGCATAACAAAAATTCGGATCATTTAATTGCATTTTATGCCAATATTTCAGAACACCTCCTATATCCCCTTTTTTCGCATCTCTCGTTCTTTTAGACCGTAAGGAATTTCTGTGGTCATCTGGTATGAAACCTAAATTCTCTCGACCACCTACTTGCCTAACCATGACATTATATGATGCCTTTGGTGGGATTCCTACGTCATTTGTCATTTCAATTTGCATTGCTGCAGGTAAACTTAGCTTTCGGTGAGATCTGTGTAAGTGCGTCTTATTTGGACTTGAGAGATAGTAATTATGTTCCTCAATAAGCTGAACCACACAGAGTTGTCCGCCTCTTCGACTGCTGACTCTCATTTTAGCTTCACAACCAAACCTTATTTTAGGGCGTGATACTTTCACATACATATGTCGTTTGTCTTGTTTGCCTTTAGCACTACAACAAAACAATCTGTCAATGAAGTTCCCAGATTTATCTTTGTGATTTCTACTTCTCCTTATCCCAAACCCGACTTCTTTAGCATATGCCAAATAAAATTGGTAAGCATCTTCTTCTGTCTTAACCTCCATTCCAATTTTTGGTTTTAATTCTTTGGATGCAAATGAGTGGATAGCTTGCAAATCTTGATTACTGTTTAAACTCATGACAGCTATAAGCTCATCTTCACCTTCACTTCTGTCAACTTCATTACTATCTTCAAAATTTAACTGCCGACAAGACGAAGATATACCCGCCATAGAATTATTAGGTTTGATCCTAAAGCAAAAACTCAAAAAAAACAAATGAAAATTTTCTATATCACTTTTATGATATAGAAAAACACTAACAACATGAATGAATAAAAACTAGAAGAGGAGACCACTAGTAATTAAATTTAATAATAAATGAATTTAGCCATTGACAAAATTTTATTTCTTTCAATATGCCATATATGGAATGAATGTAGTTGGAAAGACTGGTTCCCTGCGTTATGTTCATGTTGTGGAAGATAGGAAAATTTGTTAATCATCTTCAGAGAGAAGATTACTAATAGTCTTAATAGAATTTCACCATCGACAAACTTGTTGGAGCATTGATAAATTATTGTTGGTTTTTAGATATGAAAATAGAGAATAAGGCTTAAAGTTGAAAAGAAATAAATTAAGGCATATATAACATTACATAGTCTCAAGCATAAGTAAAGGGATATATATAGCAATATATATGTTAAGTTATAATATGCTATTCTAAAGAAGTTAAGTTATGCAATAGTGGTTTACATCACAATAGTTACTTATGTGTTCATCTAATATCCCTTTACATATATACCGCTATATATATCCCTTTACTTATGCTTGAGACTATGTAATGTTATATATGTCTTACATTTATTTCTTTTCCACTTTAAGCCTTATTCTCTGTTTTCATATCTAAAAGCAACAACAATTTATCAATGCTCCAACAAGTTTGTCGATGATGAAATTCTATTAAGACCAGTAATAATCTTCTCTCTG
>JANIPN010000002.1:56418780-56436788 GCA_027478595.1 Erythroxylum anguifugum
GTACTTCTATCAGCCTCTATAAGATGCTTACATTTAGCCTTTTACTGAAAGAATTGTCCCTCTGCATCTAGCAAAAATCCAGCTTGCTTCCTCTTGATGTTAGCCTCATGTTTCAGCTCTACATCATCAGGCTATTAAGAGAGACCTTATAGGCAAGTTGAAAATTCTCTTGTGCCTTCTTAGCCTTGCTAGATATGTGACCATATGCTTCAGAATTTAGAGCTTTCAGAGGGTACTTTTAAACCTTCAACTTCATACAAAGAACGTATTGAGTTGTCCCAACTACTACCATCTCCCAGCTATTGGATACTATGTCTTGAAATTGAGGGTGATTAAGCCACATATTAAAGAACTTAAAGGATTTGTTACTTCGAGAGTCCAATTGATTGAAGGCCACCATTAGAGGACAATGGTCAGAATTTTCCAGCATATCTAAGAAATGAGCTGAATAAGCATAACCTAAAGATCCCCCCAAAGATCCCCATGCTTGATTGAGGAGGACCCGATCCAATTTAGCCCATAGATGATTTTTGTGCCAAGTAAAAAACTCCCCCTTAAATGGAGCATCTTCTAGGCCAAGAGTCATTCGAAAGTCTAGTAAATCTTTAAGCAGATATGCCGAAGGAGGTTGACATCCGAGCCTTTCCTTAGCCGTACATATATAGTTAAAGTCCCCCGTTATAATCCAAGGCACCAGGGAATCCGGACCCAGCCCTATAAAGTTCTACCATAGTTCTCTTTTTTTTTGTTACACTATATGCAACATCCCACTACCATAAAGTATATACTTGAACATCCAGAGGATCTTCAAGTATATATCCTATGATAATGGTATGTGAGAGCAAACATAACCTCTTAAATGACATCATAAATAATACACAATATTAATGCTTCATTTCATTCATTGACAAAAGTTTACACTACATTCATTGAAACAAATATTTACAATCCTTATACAAAAGTTCTATATAACAAGAAACTACAAATTACAAACTATAACTCCTCTAATGTTCGCTAACAGACCTTTGAGCTATAACTTAATCCAAAATGTTCCTCTAGACAATCTTAGGAACTAGGTCTCTTGTCTCATACCTGAAAAGCCATATTGTAATTTTTGATGAGTTTTGCGAACTCATGGAGTGAACCATCATTGATGATCTCACTCAGGTCAAATACATAAATATCACACAATCAACCAATTTCGCAAACATTCTTTCAGAACATGAATAACCCAATCAATCACATTATCATAGCATATCACTAATCATCATAATTTCAGAAAAGATTACATGGTCATATATTTTATAATCATAAGTATACAAATGTAGATGCATATGAGACTCCATATTCCTTATTATTTGTTGTGACCGAGCGCCTTTCGGATACAGATACAAATATTGGCTCATTGGGCTCAGTCAAATACAGAAGTCACGGAGCAAAGCTATACGTGCAGAATTCTGAGCTTAAAGTTCTTTCAGACGGGCTACTATAATCACAATGCCTTGATCTAAACATGCATTTTATGAAATGCCTCAAATAACAGAATATACCATGTATAGCATTCATTTATGATGCACAGATAGAATCTCATATTCATTGGACCTAAGTCCAGCATTCAACTTTCGTTGAGTATACAGATATCATTTAGAATTCAAATGCAAATAGAAAACTTCCAATACATTCCCAAATATCAAACTCCTCGGACCATTAAAGTCCAGAATTCATAAACAAATCACAATCAATTCATTACCATTTCAATATATAGGAATTAAACAGAAACATAAATAAATCAATCCTAGTGATATCATCTAGGTTGACTTACAGTACGCTCCCATATATGCTATTGCTTGGATGGTCCGACAATGTTGGAATGATGGGTACGTCTTGAGAGTCTAAATACACATACATTGTACACATTACTAACTTGATCAATCAAATACATATTCAACTATGCACATATATTTGTGCCATATGCAATGCATGCTCAATGACTATCCAGGGTATGTTTCCTTAATCAAATTTCATAATCGTTCAAGCATTATCACTTGAATATGTCTTGTTAACACTTAGGTGAATACCTTAAATACACTTGATCATGCTCAATTCATTAACCATAAATTCAATAACCCTTTTCTAGCATAATAAGAATTCACAAAATTCCCAATTCTCATTCCTTCCTTCCTAATGCATTATTCATAACCTTTAGAATACATTTACATTTACAAGAATATCTTCACTCCTTTAATACTCCTTTATTCCATACTTAGATGCATTGATATCAAAATATGTTTTCCTTAAGGTATAACATCAATTATCAAACAAAACTTATCACACATTTAACCAACTTTTCCAACATCAAATTATGTTATTTTAAAACCTTAATCAAGTCCAAATGCATCATAGTTAAATACCTTATCCTTAATTGTTTCAAGAATGACACAAAAGAACATTTTCTTTACTTCCATGCAATTTCCACAATTGCATATGGTTTCCCACAATCGCGGGATGCATTATCCAAAAGTTCCCATCCACTTCCTTCATTAGTTTTCCAGATTTTCTCAGGACAGGTTTTGGGTCAGTTTTGTATAGTCATTATGACATAGAAAATGAAGTAATTAGGTAGTACATTCTTCTCAAAAAATGTTCCCATATGTCTTAAGTTTCTAATGAACTAAAGTTCATTCAATTTGGTTCATTATTCTGAGTTATGCTTAAAATACTATAGACTGAGTACATTTGAAATTTTGGTTAGGGCTTGATCATTCATTCAAAGTTGTACAACCCATATCTTTAAATTATAATATCCAAAAATTACAAACTGTATACCAATTTAAAGATAAGAGAATAAGCTACAACTTTTGTGAAGACACCTTTGTCTGATTCGGCCTACATCAATACAGTTTATTCGATAACAATAAGACAAGATTTTTGTCATGGGTAGTGTTATATCCTAATCTAAGACTCAATTTCAAGACCCTTAAGGACAAAATTCAAATTCAATTTCTTCTCAACAATTGTAACCAAATGTCTCTAGTTCAACGTAAATTAAGAATCATCTCATTTGGAGATCTACTGATCAAGATATGATCAAAATACCAAAGCATGATAAGTGAAATCATTCCAGTTAACAATATTCCAACAGACTCATCATTTTCATCCTAAATTTATCACTCAATCATTTCCGAATGGATTCATATGTTCATAAATTTTGGTGGAGATGAAGAACAATGTGTTATGAGTCTATTGGTTTAAGTATCATGTCATTTGGATGTCAAGAGAAGAAGTTATAATAAAAAGAACAAAGGATGTTCAGAGAAAACACTACAACTAACATATTCCAACAATTCTTCTTCACCAATATCACATGCATTTCAGTCCAATTCAAACATTATTCTTATACTAATAAACATACCACAAAACTCAGATTGTCACTTACTTGTTAGGCTTTCAATTTAGCTCAAAATTCATATTAAATCAAGTCTCTATGCAAGCAAAATTCATCACATACTTATGATGAAAACAGGTTAATTTTGGACAACAAGATGAAGGTAATTTTCAGTTGGTTTTCTTAACTATTTTGTGTAAGGTAAAAAGTTGTTTTTAGTGCAGCAATTTAGCCAGGGTTCAGGAAAAATACAGAGGAGAAAGTTAGAGCACATTCGATGGAGAAAGGTGAGAGAAACAACAGAAACATTGCTGCTGGAATTTGCCCCATCAACATGCTAGGTGTCAACTTTACAGCACAACATTTGTCCTAAGGCATGTCTTATATTTGCGTAATCAAGATGCTACCACTAATCCACTCAAGATGCTGCCATATGTCACCAATTAATCAATCCATATGTCTTTTAATTATTGGTCCACTTGTCAGACAATAATCGATCAATTTGTCAATTAATTATTAGTCCATTTGTCACCAATTTAACTATGCCAAATGTCACTCAGTTTTAGGCTTAATCATCCAAAATTTTTATATATCAATTTATCCTACCACTTGGCATTTGTCCTAGTCCAAATGTACATTTTAATCTATCAATTTTCCAATCCATAACATTTAATTCCAAATTTTCTATTTGAATTCCAATCATACCAAAATTTTAAGACATATCAAAACACAATTCACATCATAATGACTTAACATTTTTCATGCCCCGAAATAAGTCATTTGAGTGCATATGCTAACTTGTAATGTGCACAAATATCAATTCGTGTATGAATGCTAATGTTATGCACGTATATGCAATATTTATTCTAGGGTTAAACCCTAAGCATATTCCGAAAAATAGGATATTACACTATATAACCCATAAACAAAAGACACTGTAAAGGTAAGCTGAGATATTCGGCATTGGACTTTACAGTGAATAAATTTGCTCACCCAACTCCAAAACTTGACAATGATAAAATATAGAATTCCATACAATACATATTCTTCCTCCTGCAATAGATCCAAAGTTGTGACAAGAGTCCCATCCTTTGAATCTGTTTTTTATCATCGTACTAATACCATCAGTAGATAATTTAGTTTCAAGGAGACACGCAAGCTAACAGTCATATTGTCTAATAAGATTGACAACATTATATTGTCTCGAGGCCTTATTTAGACCTCAGACATTCCAGTATAGCATCCTCATTTTCCATTTTGGGAGGGCCTCTCCCTCCTGTTCTCTTAATTGCTTCAATAGTATTTTTGCCCACATCTTCGCTATTGATACATGCCTAAACTTGCACATTACTCCTTTCAGTCACTATTATATTGGATTGTGTCACTATTATATTGGATTGTGTCATCACAACCTTTTCTTTGTTAACAGTTATGTGGGTTTACACCTTCTACCATTCTCCATCGCTAGCTTTTTTAGGATCCCTCCGAGCTTGAGGTACCTTTTGTTCCCTTACTCCAGTCAATGCCTCCCTGTTCACTGTAACTTCAGTACTCCCTTCATTTTGTTGTTATTGTCCCCTTTCTTATCAAGATTTACCTCTTCAATTGATCCCGCATAGATTCTTGTTTGTTCATGCACTTCTACCTTCGCCCCCTGATTGGGCTGATTTATAGAACCTCCATCTGTAGTAATTTCACCTTTGTTTATGGTGTTAGCATTTTGTATATCTTTTGTAGCCCCAACATTTATAGGATCCTTCATTTGTTTCTTTTTTGTCCTTTATATGAATTTGAAATCAAAAGGATTGTGACCAAATTGTTTGCAATAGCAACAATAGCTGGGAAAAGTTTCATAAATAACCATTTGTGTATATGGGGCACCCCTAGGCATCTTCACATCAAAACTTGTCATCGGCTTCCTTGATACATCAACTTCTACTAATATTCTGGCATAACGAATACATGATTTTTTACTAGTGATCTTGTCCGTGCATAGTGGTCTTCCAATTCGAGATACTAGTTTCAACAACCCTCTCTCATTCCACAACTCCAAGGGAACGTTAGGGAATTGCAGCGAAATAGGAACTTCCATAAAGTCTTGATAATCAAAGGCAAAGCCTTGGGAGAGTCGTTTAAGTAACAAAGTCTTCCCATAAAGCATATACGGTCCCCCTGCTAGCACATTAGTACAATCTTCTTCTGTATCAAATTGGACGAATATCCATCCTTGATCATGCGGTAAGATTTTACATTGAACATCCCATTTAGCAATTAATACTTTGAGTGCCTTCATTCCTGGAAATCTCCCCATGAAGCACCCCACAAGACAATAGCCTCATTCTTGTTCAATTCATATTACGTCTTCTTCCTCCATGATGACTTCATCAGCTACCTGCAAATATTTCAACTGCATTCCTTGCTTCAACTCTATATTGTTCCTGAATAAACTAACATACGAGGGCTTGGTTTTTACTTCATAAGTGTATGAGCAAATTAGGTCTGACATTTTATGAAACACCTTCGGAGCTGACTCTTCATTCTTTGGGTGATCCGAAGCTTTAGTGTCAGCACTTGCCACATCTATATTATCAGTCTCCTCATCAAAAGTGGATGACTCTTTATCCCCTATTTCTTTGTCAGCTCTACCTTTGCTTACCCCACCAATACCCACATTTGTAGTTTTGCTTCGTAACCCACCTTCACTGTTCTTAGTACCCAAAGACCTATCTTGCATCATCTCTTTGCGTATACTTACCCTATTCTCACCAGCTCCAACATTCTTGTTTTGTTTACAAGCCGTAGTATTGTGTGCCACCGCCATCTTCATCATCAAATGATTATGTGCCCTAGTCCCCTCAGCTCCTAGATGCCTACCTTACAATGTTACTCTTATTACACCCGCTTTACTTGCTCCATCAGCTACATTCATTTCCTGTCTACCCTTTGCAATATTTTGCGCACTAGTCACCTTTATCGTTGAATGATCGTACACCCTAATCTCCTGTACTTCATTATCTACATTGTCTTGTGTGCTCATAGGAAGCTCTTAGGATCTTGCCACTTGCAAGGCCAGAATATAATCAACAGTAATATCCTATCCTTTATGTGGCGTCTTTTTCCTTTTACCCATGCTCCAATATACCGAGAAATCCAAGCAAATTTTTTTCCCTAAAAATGAATCCTAATTACTTTGGTCTGTCAAGTGTGACCAACAAACGCAATCTAAACTCACTAAATAACAAGGAATTAATCGAGAAAATTAGGAAAGAGTGTAGTCAAGTCGTGTAGTGTGCGATACCTAGGAAAAAATCACCTAAGGTGAGAGAACTCACATACGCACTTTGACTTTATTCAACATCGTCGACATTGCTTCCAAAGATTTCACTATTTCTTTCTTTCCAAATGTGGTAAGTAATCATTCCAAAGGCTAACTTGAAAAGCTTCCTCTCACATTTACTCTCAAAGTTTGCTCTTTTAAACCATGATGGTGTATCCTTCTAGCCTCTACTTAGGCATTTCATTCTAAGGATTGCTAGTAGATGGTTCCAAAGAACTAAGGAAAATACACAAGAGAAGAACATATGGCCATATGATTCTTGCTCTACTTTGCACAAAACACATTTAAGATCATCAATGTGAAACTTTAGTCTATCTTAGTGCTTAATCTTTGGGAGGTGGCTAGCCATAAAATGAAAGAATGTGAAGGTGCAATGTTGGAGTCCCATGCCAACTTCCACCAAGGGCTCTTGATCAATGTTCCCAGTAACATTTTCCTACATAAGGTTGTAGTGAAGCTCCACTTTTTAATCTGCATCCATTGTACACAACAAAGGGAATATGCATCCATTGGACTGACTTGGGCTTCAACAAGTGAGCCGGCGAAACATTGTGGATCAAAACAAGGCCCACAAACAACAGACTTGAGCAATGCAAGAGACGAAGACGTTTACGTTATAAAATTTTGATACCCATCCGCTTCTTTATTGCTTTTGTATTTTCTTCCAAATCAAAGCTTATTGCTCAACACTAAACACAAAGCTGAAAAACCCATTTGATTTAATTGTCTTCCAGTCTCCAGGAGACCAAGAGAGAGGCAGAGTACAAAAGGAAACAAATTCATTGACTATAACTTGCAAGTTACTAAAAGAAGGATGATGTCTCCAAGGCCAATGGGTGAAGATCGATCTTCACCTCCTCATTTCAGGTACTCATTTTTTTCAGTAACCCTACCTTTCTCTTGTTCATTCCTTTTCTCTCTTTGTGCTTCCATTTCGCGTTCTGAATTCAAATTGTTTTATCTAATTTTGCTTCAAGTTCTTTGAACAAGATGGCATATACGAATAAGCGAGCGGTTCAAGTCATGTTGGAGTTTTTTTTTTCCATGGTTGTTAATTTTGGAGCTTTGCAGTCTTCTTGTAGTTTATAGCTGCATTCTTCTCATTGTGGCTTGGGAATGCTATAAAAGTTTAAACTTCATCTGTTATTTGTGATCCATTAGGCGACACTGGTTTCCGCGTGTTTGTTGCCTAGTGGAATTGGTCGTTACAATTACGGAGAAGTAATATGTTTTGTCAAGTTTGAAAAATGCGGGATTCGAAAAATGAGTTATCTTGTTAAGATGGTTTATTTGGTGGGTAAATTACACTGGATATTGTGGTTTGAACCTTTTGCACTTTAGTTCCTAAAAATTATCATTTACCATGATATTATGTTTATCTATTACTCTTACCTATAGCGTCGAAACGATGGTGTACTGCTTGTGTAATGTAGCTCAACAAAGATAGTTGTTGTGTCACGGAACAACTAAACAATCAGTATGATATCCTTTTGCCATTCTGATGCAGGGGAGTATTTGACTGATTCAAAAACTTAAGTTAAATGATTGTTGTTAAATATCAGGCACTAAAGTGAAAAAGGTCCAAACCACAGTAACATCTAGTGTAACTAACCTTCATTTCTATTTATATTCTTCTTGGTATGTATGAAATTCAGTGAATTCCCAATAGTGTGATTAATGTCTAGATCCTACCGTGGTTTGAAGAAATCTGCTATATATAACACTGGATAATCCAAATTTTGGAATTCCTTCCTTGAATATCCTTTGTTTCTCAGATGCAAAAAGATGATAGAATGTGGCATCTTTTAACTCAAATGCCCTTCTGGTCTTGTCTTGTAAATTTTTAATCTAATAGTGACTTGTAATAGTGATCTTGTTTTCTTGATATAGGCACACTCCTTTGCAGATAATTCATATTATAGGGAACTTCTTGAGAATATGGTCGGTCTACTCAACGTATCAATATTTTTGTCAAAGTGGAGCATCAGTGGTGCTCTTTTTCTTCAGTTGTCTTGTTCCATCCTCCATCCTGTTTTTGGCCTTGCAAAAGCCCTGGAAGGGAAGATCGCTCTCTAATCAACAGGTTCATGTTGTCAGTTTGTTAAGGAAAAAGAAATCTGTTATTATAATGGCATCCAATTTCATTATTCTCATACGTTTTCAATTTAGTTGTTGTTCAGATAGTGCCATCTATCATAAATGGTGCAATAACAGCTTTATACTTCATCTTTTGGGGAAAAGGCCTCAAGATATGCGGACCAGTCAGGTATGTTTTGTACCACTTGTATGAAAGTAGAATAAAAAATTATTATACTAAAGAATTAACTGAATTTTTTTTATAATTCTTATAAAATTCATTCCTCTAGTATTGTGTTTCTGCTAGTATATGCATGCTAATATATAACTTAAAACATATAGGGACATGTCCTTATATTTATTGCCAGCTCTATTAGATTTGTGATAGTCTTATTCATGATATTGAATATGCCCAAAGTGGATATGACTAGTTAAATGGTCATGAAGATTAAAACGACCAATTGAAAGCAAAGCAAAGTGTGCGCTAGTGCGAGTTGAGATTATTTCTCTCTATCTAGATCATTCCCTTTATTAAATCATGAATATATGATGAAATATGTTAATAGTTGATACTTGGATTTCTCCCCCTGAGTTGTTTATAAGTGAAGGTATATTGGTTTGTTTCCTCTGTCGTTTTAATTGTAATCAGTTATTTCTTCAATCTGACACTAGAACTATTTTGGCGGAGTATTCTGGTGCTGTTCTTGGAGTATTGTCAGCTGCATTATATGGTCAAAGAGGCCATGCATGGAAAAAGGTTGTCTAATATTCTACATGATATATAGATATTCTTTTTCATTTAGAACACTTTCTTTCATGGTGTTAAAGATGAACAAGTATTTTGGTACTTAACATACTGTAGTTATAGGTTATTATGGATTCTACAGCATTTAGAATCAGATTGCATGATTCAGAAGGTTATCTCTGATATTGTACAGGAGCCCAAATTCATTCCTCTATGTAACTATCATTTTACTGATTTTCTGTTGTGTGATGGACAAGCATTTTGATACTAAAAGCACAATTGGTATAAACTAGGAATGATTCTTTTAAATATAAAAGCTTTATCAGCGTCAACATTTTGAATGTTGTCAGGCTGCAAAGACTGTTTAATATTGAGGACAAATACGCTAGACCCATGTGGTATTAGTGTTGCAAAATGGTGTATATTTAGTTATGGGAGTCTCTGTGTTTTGATAATTCACAGAAATGTTCCTTTTGTCAGTAATCTTGTCCCTAATAACACCTAATCTTTTTGCTGCAGAGCAGTAGTATTGACTTGCTGTGAGCTATTACTTTGAATTATGAGGGGTCCAGAAATTCTTATTATACTTTAATTACAGATAAATAAAAACTTTGGTGATTATTATATCAAAATTGATGCATTGAGAATGACATATCAGCAAGTTTGTGAGATCTATTAATGTTGGATGAGGGCAACTTTATTTTGGCAGCTTTTTGGTTGGAATAACTTTGAAAGCCAAGTAGAAATTTGGAGAGTTAGAAAGATAAACTGTAATATAAAAAACAAACTCTGATTTCCTGATAATGAAATAACTGGAGATATTAACATAACAACATCCAAGTTAAGTGTTCAAAATCTTTAATTTCTATCAAATTGTATAAATAATTTTCAGCCTTCCATAAGTAAACTTATAACGGGGGGTGTTAAAGGTGCCAGCACTTCTTTTCCTGTTAAATTATTTTCATAATCATCATGTTCACGTTTACTAATCTTCTATCAGGTGGGTGGGCTGATTGTGATGTTGGCATCTTTCTACCTCTTATCACAAGGATGGGCCATGGAAACCTATTTCCCGATTTATATCCTTGTAGACATACATATGGAACTTCTTCTGTTTCTGATTTTTGTAGTTTAGTATCTTCAGCTTCAACCTATTTTTTGGTTATTTCAATTTTCTGCAACCACTTGCAATAGTGTTGTTAACTTAATGTAAAAATACCATTCAAAGATGGCCTCAAAACTGATGATCGGACGACAGTAGTTTTGGGTATGAAAGGAATGACAATTCCAATCCTTGCTGGGATATTATCAGCTTTCAGAAGGGTAATTGCACGACGTTTATCTCTCAAGGTATTTTCCCTTAAATCTATGTAGATGTTTTTCTGATTTCTTTGTTAACTTCAGGTAATTGATGTTGAACCATTGGGCATACTGGTTCAATGGAAGAGTACTTTAAAAACCTCCTCCACCACACTGTCAAAGTCCTGACGGATTTTCATATTTTGTAATGCACCTTAAAAAATGGTTAACCATAAAAAATGGTTATTTTATCTGATTGCTGGCTTTTATTTTGGCCATTTTATTAATTTATTTTCAGAATCAACTCAAAAGAAGACTTCATGCAATAAGCATTACTTCTGCAACATGTTTTTTGTTTCCCGTGGCCATGTGGGACTTCGTTATAGTAAGTCATATGTTGACATCTCAGACCTTTTTGGACCTGATAGAAAATGTTTGACATTAGTTTCATCTTATGATTTTGGACTCTTGATTACATTACCTTCCTTTATGTGCTTATCTACATTTGAATGGGTTTAGGGATCAACTTCTGATGCAAGTGCAAGCCTGCCCTTTTCAGCTTGGCCATTTTTTAGTACTGTTCTTTTTGGAGTTATTTTGATATTCTACGTTGACACTCTTGCAGAGGAGAGGTAACTTTTGTTGTTATTTGCTAGTATTGTGTTGATTGCTACTAAATCCTTTTCAGTTCACTAACAATTGAGCTATTGCCTTTAGTATTTCATTAGAAGTTTATCTGTATTTATATTTATATAAGTCATTTAACTTTTCGTATTATAATCCTGATTCTTGTTAGTTTGATTGTCCATGTTAGATTGTATGTTTGTTTATGAAGGGTACTTAACTGAATGATGGTTAATCCATCAATTGATTGATTAAGTAGATCACTTGATGTTATTACCTTTTTATATTCATATTTCTTTTTCAGTTTTCCACCTTAGCATTATGTAGGACTGTGTTTCCTTCAACTTGTTCTCACATAATCTTGTCTGGAAATCAAGTCATAAATCCATAAATATTGTCCTTCTTGTAGACTCCACATGGTATTCTCTTCTCCAAGGCATTTAATGGTTGCTGGTGGGTGCATCATTACCATGGAAATCATCTACAAAATGGATTTTTCTCTCCCTGGTTTTGTACTTTGCTCCTCAATTTTGGGCTTTGGTATGCATGCGATCTCTCTCATATCTTAGATTATCTGTGAGCTTTGGATTTGTTAAAAAGGATAGAAAATATGTCTGCAGGATAATATGATGTTTAAAAGAAAGACTAATTAAGTCAAAGGAGATCTCTTGTGATTTGAAGCTATTCAGAATGATTGTTATGGATTGCAGCTTTGTTTTGTTACCCTCTATAGTCTTTTTTAACATGTCATTGAAGTCAGCATCAGGCATCAATATCTAACTTCCTTTTAAAAGATGCCTAGTTTCATAAGAAGACCCGAATTATTTAACAATTGGACCCTAGATACTTCCTCTCCTTCTTTGTGGAAGCTGATGTAGCAAGTCTTGGATGGCAAAAAGGCCCAGGCCTGACCCGAACGGGCCTGAAGTCAACGGGCCAGGCCCAAGTTGACCGGGCCTTTGGGCCCCTTTTTCTTAGCCCAACCGGGTACTCAACACCCAGCCCCCATATATGGGAACATATGCCAAAGATTCTGAGAATGCTGAACTTCTTTCTTATCTCCATCCGATATTTTTCAATCTTCCTAACTAAATTTGCAAACCCTACTATTAAGCATCCAAATCACTTGAATGTCCCTTGCATGACTAATCCATTAAGTAATTATGGTCATATTAGAAACTCTTTATTGCTTAAAACCTGTAGCATTTTTCTTCAGCTTCCTTATCCCACATTATGTACAGAACTACATCCCACTGGTTTCCTTAGGCTCTTATTCTTTTGTGGACGTGTTTTTAGCTGACTTCTACATTTTGCTGGTGGTGTCAATTATGAGGGAGAAGATATGGAATTTGTTTTCACTGGTGGCAATAATTTGGGCTCTCTGAAGCTACATAAATTTTGATAAAAACCTTGTATAAAATTAGAAGCCATTTGAGGTACAAGTGCTGGTTCTTCTATAAAGACATAAATTGCAAGTTTCGACATGGGTTTTACCCATCATTGTTCTTTGATTCTCTAAAATTGAAGATAATATCTTCTATAGATATTTTTGTGGGTTGAGCAAGAAAATTGGATGGAGTTAAGTTGACACTTAGCTTTGTTTCTCTGGCCACTTGACCAAGTATTTCATGCGTCTTGAGATTGGAATGCCTGGTTTTACTGTTTGTGAGTAATTTTTTTACTTATAATCTGCTCTTTCCTTCTTTTTTATTTCTCAAAAGCAAATTTTCTGCATCAAACATGGGGAATTAGTTGATATTAGAACTAAACGAAAGAGTGCAACTTGGACTGACAAATGAAAAATATGCAATTCTGTGGTGCTATAGCACAAGCATTTTCATGAACACGATGTTTATTGTGGTTATTTTTATAATTTCTATTATTATGATGCTCGGAAAGATAGCTTATAAGAGTCTGAACATAGCAAAATAACTCTTTATCATTTGCTGATTGTTATTGCCCTCCCTTAATGACTACATTTTCATTTTACTTATTCGATGGTCTGATGCTGTAGGTATTTATCAGGCAACATCTTTGGACCGAAGCAAGAAAGGCTCTTTTCTGTCGTCAGACACGTCAAATGGGATTTTGGAAGAACAAACCCTGCCTACTTGAGTTATTGCAAAGTTTTATCCATATTCAATACTTTGGGCATCCCATTTTATTTGTTCGTCTCATATAGGAGAAAGTGAATGGAATGCTGACAACTGGGGAGAAATTAGGGTAAGGCTCCGAGATACTTTGTTTTTCCAAACTGAGGGCTGATTATTTGTATTCCATCACAAGTGTACATAAATTCTGTAAAATGCATTTTGTGGTCTATTTTTGCCATATATTCAAATTGTTCTTTCTGGAGCCTGGCAAGTTGAATTGATTAAGTTTATGTTGAGCAGTAGGATAGCTCTTTCTAGGCCTCAGGCCACGTGCACTTTAAATTCAATTTAGAAAGTAAGGGTATAATCCTCTTCAACCGTTGTAAGAAGCCCTTGCCCTTGCATTAGCCAGATCTTCTGTCCAATATTACTTTGTCTTATTCTATCTCATGAAATTTTAGCCATTTATTTTGCGGGACTTACGCAGGCTCCATGTGGGACTTACATAAATAAATGACTGAAATTTATTGGACATAATAAGACACCATAATATTGGACAGAGAATTTGGACTCTTGCATTAGTGGTGCAAGACTTGTAGTTTAGTTTCTGGCTGTTCAGCGTTGTAGATTTCACTCTCCCTTTACAAAAGATATATGCTATTTAATTATTTAGTGTTGATTTAATTACTTATTTCAACAAAATTTAATAAACTTATTATTAATAATAAATATTCTACAAAAGATTAAAATAAAATGAACTTAATTAATTCATAAAATTAATTTATTTCTAAATTTGATTTAATATTTAATTATTATCAATAAAAACAATATGACATTATATTTTTCAACTAAAGTAAGGTTTTTATATGTGTGTATGCTTCCCCCAAGTTCTTCTAGACGCTGGCATTTCTGTCAAGCTTTCTCCTTATTGTTGGTCTTTGATATCTTCCTCGTTTTACTCCACCCTCTTTTTGGTTGTCCCTTCTGGGGTCCTCTTTTCTTTTTCTTCTCTTCATATTCCCGTTTATGCTACTTCCATCAACTCCCCATTCCCCGCATTTCTTGGTCATGTTCCTTGCTTGATTGTTTAGACAAGAACTATCTTGAAGAGACTTAAGGATGGTGGTAACAAAATATGATATAATAATAAAATGTGTTATTATATCATTTAATTAAGTCCTTAATTAAATGATTTTTTGAATGCTTTAATTAAGTCTGACTTACTATCTTCCTCCATTGGATAAAAATTTGACCGTAAATCCAATTACTTTTTTGGCTAATAGTTTTAGGTGTGAGGAGACCAAATATCTAGTTACTTCACCTTTCAGAAATGGAACCCGATCAATTATCCTTTGTCGGGCTCTCATTGCCTAGGCCAACTCTCCGCCATTTCCTACTCGCTTTCCCACTATTCCTTTATATGGCGTTTGGTTCACCTGCTGGAATAGATAAGAAATAGAATGATTATTCTTAGGAATAGAATTGATGAGGAATAGAATGGAATATGCATTACTTGGTTTGGTTTATTCCTAAGAATTTCTAATGATGATGTATGTCAATATTGGGTTTGAAAACATAAATTTGAGATGACAAAAGAATAACTAATAAAAAGATCAAAATATCCATTATAGTCTCTATTATTATTATTATTATTATTATTATTATTATTATTATTATTATTATTGTTATTATTATTTATTATTAATTTTCTTGTTATTATTATTATTATTATTATTATTAATTTTCTTGTTATTATTATTATTAATTTTCAATTAGTTATTAAGCGATCTATTAGATAATTGAGTCCTCACATAAGATCTCTCTTCTTATGATTATCGATTTGATATTTATGTGACCTATTAGGTTGTTAATCCTCATTACCCAATCTAATAATGTTATTATCAATTCTGTAACGCCCCAACATACACCCTAGAAGTATTATAGCATGTTTAGGGTGTATTAAGAAGTGAACATCATGAATTAAGTACATCTAATTGTAGTAAGATATGTAATGGTACTTAATGTAAAAGACAAGGGTAAATGGATAACTTGTTCACTTCGGCATGGACATACATACTTAGATGTGAAATACGCATGGAAATTTTTTTATATGTTTGCTTAGATTTATGAATGTGATGTGAGAGGAATTGACAAAAGAAGTATTCCATAAGTAAATAGGATGCTTTTTGGTTAAATTGGATATATTTTTGTGTTGCTCTTGCATGATAAGACCGAAGTTATTTGATTTGGGATATGTACCTCATTGAATGGATAGGTTCCACTAAACAGATTTATGTAATTTGGCCATATCTTGGCCTGTAGATGTCCAAATTGGATAATTTCAATTGGCGATTAAGTGTCTGTTTGGATGGGCTTTTGGGAGGTTAATAAATACTTTTTCTCACCATAAAAGGCTTTTGAAAGAAAAATAGGTGTTTGGAAGTAAAATAAAAAAGCAGTTTTTTAATAGATATGGCTTTTTCAGCAGTCAAATTACAGCTTTTTAAGAAGCTCAAATTTGAAGCTTATAAAAAAAGCCTCTCAAATAATTTTTTTGGGTAGATTTTTCAAATCAATTAATGAGCCTATTTTTAGTCCTTTCTGCCCTTATGTTTTACACATAACTTCCATAATACCCACAAACTTATCTTCACGTTTATTTTGTAAACTTATATTCTCTATTATAATAAAATGCATAATTTATTATGTATTTAACTATTTACTCAACTTTAATATTTACTTTGGGATTTATATAATATTATTTGGCTTTTTTTTATATGTTTTAATATTTATTTTTGATATTTGTTTTACTTATGTGATAAATTCATATAAAAAATTTGGTTAGATATATTTTCATTTATGTTTCACATGGTTTAAAATTATATAATAATTAATATATTGTGCTTTGCATATTATTTAATATAATAATATTTATATGCATAAATAATTTTATTAAAAAATAAAATATAGTTAAAATTAAAAGTGCTTTTTATTTTTATGTTGCTAAGCAGTCTATTGTATGAAGTTCTTTCGAAAAAACTCCTTTTAAAATGACAACCAAACAGTTAACTGGCTTCTTAGAAAAGTTCTTCTAAAAAAAGATCTATATAAAAAGCTCTATTAACAAAAGCTCTACTGGTATAAGCCCAACTAAACAGAGGCTAAATTAGAGGCATAGGTATACAAATTTTCATAAAGGAACTGAAATCTGATTCTAGCTTTAAGAGTTTTGGATTCTGTTTTGAAGTTGAGTTTTAGCTATTGTCTTTATTTTCGAACTGGGGTATAACTCCCGATATAATCAACCAAATTGGATAAATTTATGTCATTAGAAACTTAAGAAATGGGAGAATGAAATAAATTGATAATATTATAGGATAATGTGGGAATTAAAGGAAGAAGAAGGACCAATATGCAATTTTCCTAAAGTCAACTCATGGAGCAATAAGATTAAAGCATGTATGTCCAACAAAATTGTAACACATGGTCCAATAAAATTGTAACACATGGTCCAATATAATTTTAACAGATGGTCTAATAGAATTATAAAATATGGTCCAATGAGATTGTAACACTTGGTCCAATAGGATTGTCACATATGGTCCAATGGATTGAAACATATGTCTAGGACTAGAAAATTCATAAAAAGGAATATGGAGAGGGAGGATGGACAATACTTTGATGTCTTAGCTTCGTATTTTTCTCCTCTCCATTTCACCTTCTTCATCCCATCGTTTTTCACTTAGTAATTCAAGCAAAGCCAAAGAGGAAGGGAAGGAAAAGCATTACAATAACTACTTTGCCAATTTTAAGGTTTAGGGCTTCACGTAGTTAATTTATGTATTTGTGTATATTTAAATGTGTAAAAAGATTCATTTGGATGTGGAATGGTTGCTGGGATGATACTTTGGTGTTATCTTGCATAGAATTGATTGAATATGATAAGAGAATATTGTGTAGTGGAATTCTGTTTAGGGTTTATTGAACTAGTAACATTGATTGGGTCATAACTCAGTCTACAAACCTCTAAATTAGTGATTTCAGTTGCATATGAAACCTAAGACATAGAACTAAAAATATCTTGAAGAGATTTTGACTTAATTCTAGCTTTAGGACATGGAAAATTGAGATCGAAAAAGGTGACTTGATGCTGCCTCCTTTTTCGAGCAACTTATGATATTTGGTCTATATCTCATAATTGGGTAGTTAAAATGGTCTGATTGTTAGTTATATGGAAACTAGAGACATAGGGGAATAAATTTCTAGAAGACCTCAAACCTTAATTCGAACATGTTCTATATTCATATTAAGGAACAAGTGGTGTAACATCCCGATATCCATGTTAAGGCTAGAGTAGTAATTTATGAGAAAGTATTGTGAAATTAGGAAAATGCACGTCATGCATAAGTTAATTGTGACATACACATTTATTTTGCACATTCATATGAT
>JANIPN010000002.1:56483543-56494479 GCA_027478595.1 Erythroxylum anguifugum
GCTTCTCATATCTTTGAAGTGACATAAGCAATTTTCTTACTATTTCAACATTACTATAAGTCTTTCCAATACCTTTTGTAGCATGAATAATATCAATAAAACTTGTGTACATGCTAGATATATTTTCATCGTGCATTATTTGAAACAATATATATTGATGTGTTAGCACAGTGACTTTGCTCAACTCTACTTAATGTACAAAATAATATGTGTATAAATCTACTATTCAAGAAATTAATCTCTTATCTTAAAGTTAACATTCTTTCTTTAGTTTTGGAACCTTTTTTATTATCTAAGGTTTATGTAGGTATAAAGGACCATTTGAAACTATTTCCTATAGGAGGTATACACCTTCATGCATTAAGAAGAATCTCACCCTAGTTTTCTAATAAAGATAATCATTGCCATAAAAAAAGATGCTCTAGTAATTCTTTATCCCTCTTGGTTGAATGGCAATGATGATGCTCCTAAGTAAGACATTATGCTCTTTGTTATAAGACTTTGTTAGAAATTCTATTCATATAGACCCCCTTTAATACCACATGTTAGTCCTTAATGGCACTTAAAAGGGGTAGTGAATTAGAAGTTTAAAAATTTTGATAAAATTTTATAAGCCACGTATGTGATTAATAATAATTAATATAATAAGGACAAGAAATTGCTTAATATAAATTAATCAAACAATTGACTAATAATATAAAGAGGATAGGAAAAAGAGAATGTAAATCGATTTATAGTGATTCAACAAGCAACCCTTGCCTACATCCACTCCAAAGACTCTTCTTTTAATTTCATTATAACTCTTCACTCAAGGTGATGAAAAATCATTACACAATCTTTTATAGGTAAAGAGGAAAACTTCTTTTGAAGTGAAGACTATCCTTAATCTCTCTTGGATCACCCTTGAGTATGCAACCAAATATTACAACACACAGCTAAATAGTACAACTTAAAATATCTCACTTTATTAATTGATAACTCCAGAGATCCCCACTCACACAAATATGAGACAATAAAACATAAATGATTGATAAAAAGCTTTGAAATGTGTGTGTAAGAAACCTAAACATGTTTTCATACTAAAACTCATATGAAAATACCTATATGTATAGTGCTTTGGGACGTCTACTAGCCATCTGAGCTAAGGACTAGTCATTATAATAGATATTTACAAAGCACTGGTCAATCATTTTTGTATACTGATCAACAAGTGTGCACTAAAAATATAAATTCACTAGGTGTTGAGAGACTAGTTGACTAGTAAGCATATAGGTCAACTAATATGGCATATCAATAACCTAATACATAAACCAATATTATTACAAACACTTAGTACATCAAATTTAATAACTTTAAAATATATTAATCAAACATTTAACACATATAGGTATACAAATGACCTAAAAGAGATGATTTTAATAAACTTTAAATGCTTAAAACTAAATTGGTCAATACAGTTATGATTGAACATTTCCTAAAATATTGTATAGAGAGTGTTTGAAATATTAAGGGGTTCTTCTATTAAAACCAAAAGCTATAATGCCTCTTGATGAATGCAAAGACTCATGCAAATAAGGAGAAATAAAATGTTCTCGTATGGTTAGCCTTTTAGAGTATAAATTAACAACGTGAGATTATAAATAATAACATAATATGTAAAATTACCTTAATGATCCTTGATCTTTTTTTTAGTTTGATATTTATTTTGTTAGTTGTAAACTTCAGTTTCTTTTTTTCAACCTCATAAACTACCTTCTCGAGCTTATGGTGTCATTTTATTCTTATATTGCTTTACTTTAAAATAATCAACTCATTAGTATTAACTATATTTTGTTATCATCAAAATATCAATTGGAATCTCCCTTGGCTTAACATATTGGATATGCCATATGGTGCTTCCTAAAAAAATGTCTAAGGACATAGAAATTTTGATGAGATATTTTCTTTGATCATGAGACATCTATCACCCCTCTGGCTGAAATTTGATTACTGTGGGAAAGAGGCTGACTAGGAATGAGGCATGTGAATGTCACCAATAAGGTGTTGTTATCAAAATGAATTTGGGGAATCTTCACAGACATAAAAAGACGAATTAGATATTTTCTTTATCATGAGACATCTATCACTTCTCTAACTAAAATTTGATTACTATGGGAAAAAGGTGAACTAGGAATGAGGCCTGTGAATGTCACTAGTAAGGTGTTGTTATCAAAGTGAATTTGGAGTATCTTCATTGACAAAATTTATTTTGCCTTCAATGGATTCATAACCATTATATGGACAATAATAACTTTTCAAAAATTAATGCAAAGACAAACACTTCATGGACTATGCAACAAATCCTTAAGCTAAGAAACAAGCTTTTTTGGGAATTTAAATTCAAAATAGGTAATAGTCTCTCTCCCTAGTTGTGGTTTGATAATTGTACCTCTAGAGGGTCACTATGAGTTAGATTTGAGTTTTGGCACCTAAGATACAATAATCAAACCTTAGGCTAGAGTGAATGAGAATCTTAAGGACAATATAATGCATTCCATATTTAGGGGATTCTCAATCTTTCAAAGTTTCATCCCCAGCTATTTATAATTAAAGGTTGTCTTATTAATGTAATTAATGGATATAAAAACAAAAAATAATTTAACGCCCTTCTTCATTTTTGTGAGAATTTTCTCTTTTATTTTTGACAATAATTTAATATATAATATTGAGGCAACATTTGGCAACCAAAATCATTATAAATTTAGTTACAATAAACATGTTTGATTAAGGTTGAGTTCTCCTTTCTTGATTTTGAAGACAATCATATAAAAGGTTCCAATTTCGTTTAAATTTTATTTAAGGTGATTTCTAGTATAAGGTTCCCAGTATGGACAAATGTGACCTTAACGAATATAGCAACAACCAAGTAAAA
The DNA here is from genome assembly GCA_027478595.1 of Erythroxylum anguifugum. Lineage (NCBI taxonomy): Eukaryota > Viridiplantae > Streptophyta > Magnoliopsida > Malpighiales > Erythroxylaceae > Erythroxylum > Erythroxylum anguifugum. Next base: position 56,486,455 of record JANIPN010000002.1, read on the forward strand.
ATGATGATCTTCCATGGATTGAAACCAAAAATGAACAACTTGGGAGCGAAGAATCGGTTTATGGCTCATAAACCGAACTGATCACGTTTAAAATGCAAAATTCTTCAGGATTTGAACAGCCAAGAGCAGTCTGGGCCCGATTGCGACAATAAGAAATGTTTGAATGCGATGACAGACCAAAGGAACCGTGTGACGTGCGGAAAAGTGCAAGTATCCTGAGATATGGTGCAAACAGAAGTGTGCTAATATAACCTTACGTCAGAACGTTGTGGTATAATTGCAACTAAGATCCTCTGTCCAGTTTTTATGATGTCTTATTGTGTCCAGTGAATCTCAGCCATTCATTTATGCGGGTCTCACATAAATAAACGTGGGACCCGCATAAATAAATGACTTAGATTCACTGGACATAATAAGACACCATAAAATTGAACAGAGGAATTGGACTCGTATAATTGATAGAAAGTGAGTGTATGCTTCTATGGGGATGCGTAACTATGTTTAGAAAATGCAAGGGACATGATAAAGACTTTAGGAGAGCTACATCTTAAAAGTTAGCTTGTAAGGGTAGAGAGTCTAAAGTCCTTATAAATTTCATATCAGTTTTGTATTAAACCAATATGGGATTCAACTTCAAGTCCCATACCTTACAATTAGATCAAACCGTAACAGAATAATCACAATATCAAGATCCCATCGGGTCATAAACCAACACCTTTTTCTCACTAAGATGTATCTAAGCAGTTCAAAAGTAAATTTGGTTTACGATGATTATTTTTATATAATTTTATCATATGGTTTGATGTAAGAAAGTGCACACCAATTGGTAGATAAACTCTCCATGTATAAACACGCAATTTATTTTTTCTCCCCTGTACTTTGATGAATTTCAGATAAATTATGCCAAAGCATGTGAAACTTATCCAATTCTAAACAAATTCGCTCAGGAACTGGGAAAAAAACAAAAAAAAGCTTGAGCGATTCGGCTCAAAATTAACCATTGCCCTTTGTACTTATCGTCTCCAGAATGCTAATCTGTCATCTTAAGCTTATGTAAGAGAAACTTTCCACTTTAGACTTATTGTCGGATCATCTTTACCTGGAGGTTTATTATACTGGACGTCAGAACAGAAAAGAAACAAATGAACAAGAGTGCAACTACGTCATTGTGGATTGCGGATTAGCCGGTCATGACTTGCAAGAACCATTTGAATTATCATATGTTTTACTTATTCGGACGTCGGAAAGTCAGGACCATAGAATTCTTGATCCATGGAGGATACATTATAAATACGCAAGTCAACAAGTTCGAGCTCGAGCTCGTGCAACCACGTTTGTCTAACATCATCCTACCAAACCTCAAAACCAAAATCCACCTAATCTCTGGATTATGGTACACCACTTTCTTCGAATCTTGCATATAATTCTATCGGATTCGCTACATTTTCTTCACCTTACTGTCAAAACATGGCCTCTAAAGCCTATAGTCTGTTGCTTACGATTCTTCTCCTGAACTTGGCTTTAGCGTTCCATGCCACTGGAATAGATTACACTTATAATTCTAAATCTGTGGCAAACTATCTTCCCAGCCATACTGAGAAAGTTTTCAATTCTATAGACTCCTGCTGGCGAAGAAACTCAAATTGGAACTCCAATCGCCAAGCCTTAGCCAACTGTGCAGTGGGGTTTGGTCAAGCTGCCATGGGAGGAAAGTACGGACGTATATATGTTGTCATCACTCCGTACGATGACCCTGTAAACCCTAAACCAGGTACACTTCGATATGGCGTCATCCAAACAGAGCCTCTGTGGATCATTTTCAGCAAGGACATGGTAATCAAACTGGAAAACGAACTAATAGTGAACAGTTACAAGACTATTGACGGAAGAGGAGCTAAAGTGGAAATTGCATATGGACCATGCATAACAATCCAAGGCGTTAGTCATGTCATAGTGCATGGAATTAGCATCCATGACTGTAGGCCAGGGAAGCGTGGGATGGTTCGAAGCAGTCCTACCCATGTTGGTCAACGTCAAGGGTCCGACGGCGATGCTATAGCTGTATTCGCGTCTTCGCATATTTGGATTGATCACTGCTATCTTGCTCGTTGCACCGACGGCCTGATAGATGTGATTCATGCATCAACCGGTGTCACGATATCGAATAATTACTTCTCTCAACATGATAAGGTGGGGCAGAAAGGTTCATCCTCATTAAAATAAATTATTGTTTAAACGTAATCTGGACTCCTCTGTTATGTCTTATATGGCTCTAACATGCAGGTGATGCTTTTAGGACACAGTGACCAATACTCAGCAGATAAAGTTATGAAAGTAACTGTGGTTTTCAACCATTTTGGCCCTGGTCTTGTCGAAAGGATGCCAAGGTGTGTGCAGAAACATGTTAATAATCACGAGGGGATAATTCTAGTGCATTAAAAAGCTTTACTTTACAATAACTAATGAATTCAATGTAGATGGATTACGTTTGAACATATCATATTCGAGAAGTGTAGACATCTAAGGCCTAAAGTTTGTCCCGTTTCAGGGTAAGATTTGGTTATGCACACGTAGCCAACAATCGGTATGATCAGTGGCTTAAGTACGCCGTAGGGGGCAGTGCCAACCCAACAATCTTTAGTGAAGGAAATTACTATGTGGCTTCTGATAACAAACAGGTATGTATAAAGAGTTTTAGACACGCAACTTGTGAACTTCCCATCAACAAACTGAGAAATTTTTGTTCCCTCGATCTTGGATTGTAATATAGATAGGAATGTATATTCGTAATAAAGAAATAACGGCGATCTAATCAGTTGGTGATTATGGATGGCATGCGTACAGGTTACCAAGAGAGAAGTGTACAGCAATTGGAAGAATTGGAAATGGAGATCATCGAGGGACGCCTTTATAAACGGTGCTTATTTTGTACAGTCCGGTTATGGAAGCATTGGTCCAAATTATTCAGCGCATCAATCATTTACAGTAGCTCCAGGATCTTTGGCTCCTGCACTAACGTCAGATTCGGGACCTCTGAAGTGTGTTGTTGGTCAAGCATGTTGAGTACAAGTACGAAGTAAATGTTCAGTCTATCACCTTGGTTGCCATTATATGAAACGCATATAAAATGAGTCCGATATGTAAAGATTAAAAAGAAAAAAAGAGTTCAACTTTAAGATAAAAAGACTAAGCTGCTGGATTCAGAGATGTCCGGGTATGCAGTAGAATCTGTGTTTAACGATATACAACACTATATATACATGGATTGGTGTCACCACTTACGGCATGCTTTTACATTTTGGATTTTTTTACTTCCGGCGAAATACTATATTATTTCATAATATTCATAACATCTATAAAATTTATTTTGTACAATAATTAAATGGTATAAGGCAATTCCATATTTATGAGATAATTAAATTAAACACTAGATTTAAATATTTAAAATATAAGGTACAAAAATATTTAAATATGTAAGTGTTTATTGCCATATGAATTTATTGACTTAGACCATTAATTGGCATCTAGTTGTATATATCTATTGAAACTCTATTTTTCATAATTGTTAAATGAATTCTTAAACTTCCGATTTCCAAACTATTTCATATATGAGAATATTATATTTTTTTACAAGTTAAGATCTATCCTATTAGGATAACTTTGTAAGTAGTATTTGGATACAATATGAATTATGTTGAAAAAAGAGAAGTTCCAATTCAAGCTTTGATGATAACAAAGTAACGTTATTTCTAAATAAAATAAAAATACTAAAATCTAAAGTTTTGGGATACCTAGTGAGATTTTCTCTCTTTTCTCTATCTTGGTTCTACTCGTATGATTGACCCAAACTTCCTCCAATAGGTTATCTAGTAGTTTCCACCTCTAGCTCCTTTCTCCTATCATGTTCTTCTTCCAACTTCCTAAAGCAACTCTTCTTCTTACCCTTGTCTATTATTGTCTTATGGCTTATGTTCCTCATCCCTATATTGGTAGTTTCCAACTCCAACTCCTTTCCCTTTCCATGCACTTCTTCCAACTTCCTAGGCAACTCTTCTTCTTTCTCTTGTCTATTATTGTCTTTTGGCTTATGTTCTTCATCCCTATGTTGCTTTCCTTTTCCTCTCTTTTTTTCCATCAGTGTTTTAAAAGGATTATGGTCTTTTGAATATTAGGTTTTCTCCTGCCTTTCAAGTTTTACCATTACTATAATAGCATTTAAAATTGTCATCCCTTGCGTTAATATTCCTTTCCTTTCTTATCTAATGAACTCAAGCTTTTACACTTGGGAATGGCTACATTATACTTTGGACAATTTCCTCCCTTCAATTTCCATCCTCTAGCTCCCATTCATCCTTCGATTCTAGAGGCTTAGGTGCTCTTTTTCACTTATATTCCTCTTGCTTGTATCAAGTCCCCTCCATCTTAGTTTCTTCTTATCTCTTCCTCCTTATCAAGTTCTCCTTTTTCCTCAGTACAAGTGAAACCACCCTTTAACACATGCTCCTTCCTCTTCCAGTTTCAACTTGAACTAGAAATTCATATTAGGGGATCCCTCGATCAATTCTCCCTAATATTACCCTCCAATGACTTTTGATGGTGTCACCACTATTTCCCCTTAATTAGTTAGAAATCCTTGAGAAGGGGTAAGCTTATGGCCTTAAACAATATCAAGAAATGCCTAACTTTCCTTGTAATCAAACAATGGGCTATGAAGCTCTCGAAAAATAAGGGTGGAATTGATTTTTAATGAGGATAATCTATTTCTCTTTAAATGTTTTCCCAAGTATGTAGCTTAGTAAATGTTAGGGGTAGGACCATGTTATAAAATTTTCTAACCCTTTTTCTTTATCTTTGAAAATGTGGTACCAACCTTGTAGAAGTTTTATATAGGTAAATACCTATTTGGATAATTTTTCACAAAATTCCTTTAGGATATTAGTCTTATAAAAGTTTGAGTATATTGGCTAGTTTCACTAGTAAGCCTGTTTATATGAATGTGTCTGCTATGGCTAGGGGAAGGATAAGATATATCAGGATTTGTTTTAGTTTGGATTTAAAATAGGAGATTCTTAAAGTAATTCTATTACAAATAATTAGTGAAGATTGTTCCTTAATTGAGGACTCCTTTCGAATCCTACCAATGGACCCCATCTTTTCAGCCACTAAGGAAAGTTTGAAGACCTAGTATAATAAATTTTTTAAAGGAGATTGTAAGGCATACGTATATGAAGCTTGATAGTAAGAGTTTTTCACCTTTCTCCTCAAAACCCGCCTTTACTGAGGGGAACATTCAAGCCTCGTAAGGAAATGTCTCTCATAAATTGCAGGCTTATAATTCTCAAGAAGAAGTTGTCATAGTTAATGATGTGGGATGGGTGCTTCAACTTATTTTTTAATCTAACTTTGCTCTACCTCAGGAGTGGACTAGTTGTCCTAGCTCAAATCAAGATAAGGCTAGGATGATCACTAAGGTAGAAATTAGTGCATCTATTTTTGTTTCTCCTTATATGTCATATCAAAGCAAATTAAAGAATAATAATAAGGTAGAATCTATATCAACTCTATCTAATTCACCTAGTAATACAATAGAACAATTCAAACTTGTTAAGAAAAGGAGATCATACCATAAAACCATAGGTAAGGTCTTTACTAGTACTCCCTATTTATCCTTATGTCTATTTTGACTTAGAACATAAGGGGCCTTAATAGCCTGTAGAAGCAAAAAGCAACTTTTGATTATATTAAATCATCAAAGCCTTTGATTTTTTTGGCTTTTGGAGATCAAATTGAAAGAAGATAGATGTGTAAACCTTTGGATGTTTAAGAAGAAGTGGAATCTAGTCATAAACAATGTTGGTCACCGCTATTAAAGGATTATGGTAGCCTATAGTCATGATGGTGTTGGTATTTTAATTAGACAACTTCAGATCAATGCATTCATTTAATTAAAGAGTTAAAAGGAATTGAGATAGTATAGTTTGTATCACTTTTATCTATACATATGATTTGCATTTTATAGATCTATAATATGGATTGACAAGAAAGCTTTTTATAACACAATTAATGAAACTTGTTTGATTATGAGAAACATTATTAGGATTGTTGTAGCAATAGAAATAGAAGAAAAAAAGATTTTATAGTAGACTTTACTTTGAATTTAGTTATTGCCTTTCCAACATTGATGTAACTAACATTAAATTTGATGGATGTTTTTTTTTTATACTTTGAGAAATAGAAAATATAGGAATTAGTTTATGAGAAAAAAGTTAGAGAGGGTCATAGTAAATTATGACTGTCTTTTGTTATTTCAAAATAGTAGAGCAATCTTCAATAATTCCTTGTATTCCATTTAACCACCTATTGAGATGTACGACCATACCATAGTTCAGAGGAGTATTTCCCTATTTAGATTCTTCTAAATTTTTAACCAATTGTAAGGGATTTTAAGAAATAATTAGCAAAGGTTGGAGTTGTACCATTCATATTATTAATCCAACAAATTCTACAAGAACCTTATAGAAATGAAGAAGGAACTTAAGTTACCTATAATAAGATTACAATAACACACAAGCTTGGTTTTAGATAAGGCCATGAAGAGTGTTAAAAACAAAAAAGAGCTCTATGACTTTCAAACAGATGGTATTATGTAATTGAATGATAAGGCAATGAAAGCTTATTATAAAGTTCTAGAGATCATATTTCCTTAACAATGTAGAACTTTAAAGTTACATGGTTTAAAAATAGGCACTACAAAAGTAAGTTCTTCTATATATCACTACTTTCTAGGAGAAATTTGAATTGAATTTATGCTTTGAGGAATGAGCATGAGAGACTTTGATTAAATAGTATAAGATTCTACCTCTTGTTAAGGAGTACATCAAAAACACCTTGAGCTTTCTAATCTTCAGCACTACTTTTACTTTTTCCTTAGGCTCTTACATTATAAAGCTTTAATCAATTGAACATTTTAAATTTCTCTTTAGAGGATATTGAGAGGGTTGTAGCTAGCATTAGCCCAAAAAAGGCTATAAGTCCTAGTGTATTTAATGCCTTTTTCTATCATTGTCAATCTCTATAAATGCTAACATGTCAGGCATTATTGGAATTTTTTCAAGCTCAAAGACGCTTAATTTTTAGAAAGAAAACTCATATTTTCTTATTCCTAACGATACCAAATCCCTCTTCTTTGACAGAATAAAAACTAACTCATTATTGTAACAACTTTAATAAGAATATCTCCATGTTGCTAGCCTTAGGATTTAAATCAATCATGATTCCCTTCATCAGTTCCTCACAAGAAGCTTTCATCGAAGGGTAGGAATATTAGGAACTAGTAAAAATTATGCATTGAAGAATAACCTTTATAAAGCTTTTAATTATATGGATTAGGACTTCATCTTTCAGTTTTTAAAAGCTTTAGGATTTTCTACTCTTTGTATATCTTAGATTGTTCATCATTACACCTTCCTTTAGTGTTCTTATTGATGGGGAAGCTTCTAAATTATTCAAAGATTATAAGGAGATCCTCTTTCTACTTATTTGTTTACAATATACATTGAAATCCTTTCCAAGACTATCTTTCATATCATTAATTTGGAAACTAATGTCAAGTTCTAAAAAAAGAGTGAACAATTGCATATTTTTAAGTTTTCCTTCATAGATAATCTCTCTTTTTTTTAAAGCTAGATCAAAATATGTTTCCTATCTTATAAAAGCCCTTAATGTTTTCTCTAATCTCCTTAGATTATGAAAGTTAGATGATGGTTAGTAAGGATTCAACTCATTCTTCATAAGATCTTGCAAATATCTTAGTTCTAATGCTTAAATTCTCTCGTTTAACCTATCTTGGTATTCGAAATAACTCAAATAAAATGTCCTATATAGATTGTAACACCATTTCAATATGATAAGAAGATAAATTAGAAAATGGAGCAGTAATTGTCTCACTTATAGCAGGCTTTACTTTATTCTAGCTATTCCCGGGTCAAAAGTGTTTGACTCGGTTAGGTTTTCTGATCTCTGCGT
>JANIPN010000002.1:56549650-56562835 GCA_027478595.1 Erythroxylum anguifugum
AGTATTGATGAAATTGTTTGAGGAATCTGGGATTTCCGAATACTTTCGGCATTGGTTTATAAAAGTTTTTGCAAAGTCTATGAATTTTCGAAAATTGTTTGTACAAGTGTTTGAAAATGTTCAATGCTTTCACATTAAACCCACAATAAACCCTAGTAACTTCAAAAGAACTGTCACATTAAACCCACAATAAACCCTAGTAACTTCAATAGATTTAATAAAGAACAATTTACCCTAAATTTATCGCATCCAAATTCGTTGAACTACTTACCTCAACCAACACTCCGACATTAGACAACAGCAGGACGCCAACTCGTGAAGCAACACAACGATTCCAAGGGCGGTGGCTCGACGGAAGATGAGAGACGGATGGTGGCTCGATGGAGAGGGAAGGTGGCTCGAGGGAGAGGGTAGGTGGCACGACGAAGAGCTAATTAAACGTGGGAGAGAGCTAAACGTGGGAGAGAGCGGGAGTTGAAAATGCATTGGTGGGCCAGCGAGAGACTGTTATTTAGATGGCCTTTCCTAGCGTCTGACTCTCCACAACATCGGGCTATGTTTTTTTCCACGTTTAACAATCCAAACGATGCCTAACACGTGGTGTTTCCACGACGTCTCTATACAATGTCGTGGAATCTTGGCCCCTTTCGTGACGTTTGGGAACACGTCACAAAAACCTCCTACATTTCGTGACGTCTACTGAGAAGACGACGCGAAATGCATCTTTTTGTTGTAGTGTTAGTTAAGAATGTTCAAGGATATTTTTGGCAAGATACTTAAGAACAAAAGACATAAGGCATAAATGGAAGGGTAAATTGGACAGTTCTCAATCATTAAGAGGATAATTGGAAGAAAAAGTGTTGTCTTGCTTATAAATGAAGAAGAAAACGTGAATGGAGGGAAAAAGAAGAGAATAAAAAAATGAGAAAGAAAGAGGATGAGAGTTTGGTGGTTTGAGAGAAAAGAAGAGAGTTGAGCTAGGGTTTAATTATTCTTAGTCTTCAAGAAAGATATTGAAGCTGTTCAAGAAGAGAAAGAGGTAGAGGAAGAGAAGAGCTTCCATTTGAGCCAAAGATCCCTTCATTTGGTGAAGAATGAAGGTAAGATCATTTTGAATCCTTTGGATTTTTGGAAGGATTTTAGTTCATGGAGTTTAGAAAATGCTTGGGTTTAAGTATTCTAGCATCAATTTTAGTGATTTTGCATTGTGGGATTTTCTTTTGGATTACTATTGAATGAAACTTAGTTTGTTTTAGGGAATCAAGCGAATCCTACCCAAGAGCAAGGAAAAAGAAAACCTTGACTTGGATCTTAGCAAGGAAATGAGGTAGGTAATATGTTTATAGTTTTTGTGTGATTGGGCAAATTCTTGCCTATGTGTATGTATAGAATATATGTTAAATTGGTTGAAATGGATTTGTTGAAAATTCATAATGATTTTTTATTTTGTCATACCGTGAAAGAAGCATGATATTTAATATAATTAAATTATGATTTTGATCAATGTTATGCCTTGAGAGATGTCATGGCATTTTGTATTAATAGAAAGGAAAGAATATGGAAAAGTATGAAAGCATTTTCTTAAAATGATCTGAGCATGCTTATGTTCTTCTGTTTGCGCGAGAGTAGAACCATTATGTTCGTCACGTGCACGTTAAGAAGAACCTTCTCCCAGCTGCCCGCTTGTGGCATATGAGCTCCGCAAAATGGACTCATTCTGTTCATGGGGTAAACTTCAGTTTCCTCATTCTGTTTCATGGAACTGTCGAGCCGTTTGTTGTACATTGCATTATTGAATTGCTAAGTATGAATCATTTTGAGTGTTATATGTTGCGAATTTTAAGCTAAATTTGATGAATGTTTAAATTTCTTGAATAAAGTATGAATGCTAGAATTTCTAGATGTATATATACATACATATGCTTGACTTTGGGTCAATTGTCAATGGCTATAAATATATTAGCCACTGAGCTGTGTAGCTCACCCCACGCTTCCCTCCTCGGGTGCAGAAAGAGAAGATAAGCAATCCTTGCAAGGCATTGGAACTCCAAGATAGTTAAAGACTTTTGTGATTAAGTTAGTTCATGAACTTTTTGTATTTGAGAATCATCTTAAGCCTAAGCATTCAATTGTATCATGTGTAGTTTGTATTTTGTATTTTATATTTGTACTCAGGCAAAAGGGATGGTTTTTTAGTGTAAAGATATTATGAAAACAAACATTTTGTTCTGTAATGGGCCCAAGTGATTACTGAAACTCTGATGTATTTAATAATGTTTATATCTTTCGTGACTGAATTGGTTTTAAATAAATCGGGTCGTTTGATTATCGATTTTCCACATATGCATTTATTGTAAAAAAAAAAATTGCAATGAGTTTCGATCATCTTATGACTCCAAATGTTGGGCTACAGAAGCAGGGTCCAACACCCCATTCAAACTATCAGAGCTTATGGCCTGATTAAGGTTCATTTCAAAAACCACATGCTCAAATTCATTTGACTCAAAACCTGCAAACAGTAATTGAATCATATCAATTGTAATGTGATTGTTGATGAATGACTTAAGTAATTGAGTTATAGACTTACTCTTTGCTTATATTCCCTAGGAATATTTTAAAATGGTGAAAACCATTTTTTTAACCTTAATTGTGAAGATATTGAAACACAATTCTGATTGACAATTAAATGGATCCTATTTATGTTCCTTATAGTTAGAATTGCATTATTAAAGAATTTTATATTTACTTCCTTTAGCCAAAGCACTCTAGCTCTTTGCTTTATCATGAAGCTTTAGTGAGACAAAGCTTTCCAGTAGTTACTAGGAGCGCTGCTTTCTTTCTCCAACCACCATTCATCACCTAAATGCTTATTGTTTCATTTTGTATGCTTTCTAAGATCACCTTAGTTTATTTGTCCTGTAACATTGTGCTTAAGCTATCATTAGTCTTTAGCAGCTTTAATTCATCTTTTATCTAGGTTAGCTTCTTAACATATATGAAAGAGTTATATCTCTTGACATCCTTATCCACCCCTCTGCTCACTATATTCACGAATTCTTTATGATATGCATGAAAACTTTTGAATATAAAAGGAAAATTGTGTTACCTTGTTTAAGGAAATTCTTCAATAGGATTAGAGGATGATCAAAGACTTGTCGAATTAGGAAACATGTCATACTCTCTAGATGTATGTTTAACTCTACCAAGGCTCCATAAATTTTCTCTCTAGTAAAACACCTAGATTCTTGTTTGTTACTCCTAGTAAATAGAGATCCTTCAAATCTCAAATTTGTTGCTCATAATTTATGCACACGTTCTTTAAATTCTATTGAGTGATTTGTCAAACACATGTTTCCCTCTTTCTATGACCATAATAAGGTGTTATTAAAGACACCTAATGCAATGATGATGGATAGAAGATTTGAGACCTATCATATGATCCTATAGTATTCTCCTATAGAAACTAAAATTTGAACAATATACAAAGTTTAAAACAAAGCTACTGTCCTCCCTTCAAAACTTGACTGTTGTATGCATATTTTGGTCACTAGAATGTGAAACTTTAACATTCATCCTCTTTATGTCAAAAGACATTATGATTTTTCCATAGTGGTAATGGTCCTTGTTTAAATTTCGACACGCTAATGGCTACTAGTTTATTTCTAGATACAAAATCTCTAAGAGCCTATTATTACTCAGGGCTATTAAAGCCCTTTATGTTCCATGAAACAATTGACATTAAAAAGGCTTTTTGTGGGATGTTTCAATTCCATCAAGATTCCCTCTTACTAACCACTATGAAGTCATCGATGTTTTCCCCATATTCTCCCTTAGTAGGAGTGCATTTAGTTGAAGAGAAGTTTCCTACATTATTCTTATCTGTCTAAAATGGAAGATCATTATCCTTTATTTCCTAGATCATCAATGGATATTCACTAATATTCACATATTGATGTTCCTTTATAGCTCCTTTTGTGTTATTTTTTAACCTTTGTACCATCAAGGTCATACTTTTCCTATTCTAGTCCTGAGACTATAAAGCCTGAGTATTTAGACCTTCACATCTACATCCAAATCCACCTTATCTTGGTCCAATACCATCAACTCTAAATAGTCTCCTTTCTTGAATCTTTTCCTCTCCATTTTTCCCTTGACCTACTTGCTTAGGTCTCTATTGATAGGAGACTCAAATAGTGTCTTTATACAATGAATCATCAGCTCTCAATCTCACAATTGGAATGGTACCTGGGAGATTCTTTCTACTTTCCACATTTATTCATAATCTAGCATAATTAATTCTCCACCTTAATGCTATCATTTTGTCCATACAAATTGGTTGTCCAATGAAGCCTGCCAAATCACTCAAACCTTTTGTAGACTAGTACTCCAGTGGAACTGTACGTAGGTTTATCCAGAAGGAGATATGATCCTTCTTTATATTTTTCATGTTTGACCTGGCTTCCATGACTGAAGGAATAATCAATAATTAGAGAAATGATATTTAAAGTGTCCTCTACTTTAACTGATTATAGTTTTTTTCCATTTAGCCATTGGCGTTTTAACAGCTTCGGGTTTTGTTAATTCAACATTTCAATTGGAAATGGTTAATTTAAGGATTGATTTTCAGTATTAATAGTTTGAAGGTTTAAGGTCCCGTTACCACCATTTTGTTCGTATCATAATTTCCAGGCTGGCCTGACAACTTACTGGCTATAATGCTTTTCCTCACACCTAGCATTCCAGTGCTAAAACAATATTGTCACTAAATCCATCTCTTATGTAGCCTGATTTACATACTGACATTATGCCTCAAAGAAAGATTTTGCCATGGTTAATATGTAAGAGATTCATCAGGCATGACTGTAGCTTTTCCGGTACTGTGAAGAAAGAAAGAAGCAATGCAGGAACTAGTTTCATTTCTTCTTTGGATATTCCCTAGCCCCAAATATAGTTGATCCAATTCTGACATTTGTACTTCCCAATTCAATCTGCAGAAGGACAAGTTAACCAATTAGTCGTGGAGCAATATACTCCCAATCTACCAAGTCAGCTCTTCCAATAATTTTGTTCACAAGGACAGAAAAATGGTTTCGGTTATTGGTAAACTTGCTAAAGACAATTCCTTACAGCTTGCTCAAAGTCATTCGACATGCCCATTGACAGCTCACATTGCTCTTCTGGGATACCGAGTGCTTTGCAAACTTCACTTCTGCATTTTGCTAACGTCTAGAAGAACCATATACTTGTTATGATAATAAAGCACAATATTGCCCTTTCATTTTTCATATTATAAAGGAAAATTCATGCAATAAGAATGCTCGAATAGAAAGGATGACGAAATAATTCAAAGGCCAATCAAATATGACACTATCACCTTGAAATTTTCTGGGGTTGATGTGTAGTCAAGCATCCCAATTGTCATAAGGCCACAAAACTCGAGGTTTGGACAGCCCTGGGCAACATGTTTTGCAAGCTCCACACATCCTGAGGGCTCAACACCAGATTTTGCTGCATCAATCTAATAGAGATCAATCAATTGACAAACCACCTAATTTATGAAAGGATATCTGTTCTTAAAAGGCCATTAAATGGATGAACTCAGTTGAAAAATAAATCCACACAAGGGCAAAGCAGACTATAGGAACTGGGAAACCATTCTGTCCCAAAACTGGAAAGTTGTTGTTCCTAGACTGTCTTGTTAATGATGAGATTATCCAACTAGAATATGCATTTACATTGAGGAATGTTGCAGAGGTGATAACAACCAAACTGACTTAAAGCTAAAGATATAGGTTCCAAGATATATTAATTGTAGACGTTTAGTCTTAGGCCGGACAACTAAAAAATGAATGAAACTTAATAAACCATAGACATATAAGATAAGAACAGCATGTATGGAACCTATGAAGCTCAAACATCATGTTGACCAGCATACAGAACCCACTAACAATCTTTATAACTTCTTAACGTTGCACAGTTACAAAATTCAACGACGTAACACTTTTTCGTATGTAAAAGGTACATATATTTTAGTTAGTGTTTTACTGTGTTTTCCATACAAATTACCTTGATTTAATTGTTTTTATTATATTTTAAAAAATTATTGAAAATGTTGTATCAAGGATGAAATTTGTCAAGAATTAAAGAGTTTTACAAGGAAAATCATAAATCTCAATCTTAACAAAAACATGCATAAACTCATGTGTTAGTCCATGTTCTTTTTTAAAACTTGCAGTTGAAAACACGATTTATTAAACAGGTAGATAGAAGCCGTGTCACGCAAAGAAAAATAGGCATTATGACCAATTACATGAGTAGAAAGTTGTATCACATGAAGCTGAAAAAATAATGCAAAACACGATTATGGACGAGGACATGTCTGTTTTCGTATCTTTTCCCAGAAATCATGGCCAGATGGCTGGAGACATAGATGTGTCAATGCCCATATCTATATTCGAAAAGAATACAATAGAAAACACAGCAGAAGAAACAGATGTGTTTGTGCCTATATAACTTCCAAAATGAGAAGTAGTGAGTCTTAACACATTCTCTTCCAAAAAAAACAAAAAGTTCTTACCACACATCTGCCACCAAAGTTAGGTATAAAAGATGAAACCCTATTAAAAGGAGACTAGCATTCTTTTGTTTTTAGAATTAGGGTTAGCCTCCGAGAGAAGGACAACACCTTAGAGAGCATTGGAAGGCTATTTTCAAAAGAGAAAACGCTTGAAATCCAGCCCAATTATGCAAATCACATTGACAAATCGAGATCAACTTTAGACTCTTCGTATGTTTTTGATTTGTCAAGTGTATTGTGTTGAACATGATAATTGACTAAGTATTTCATACATTTGCATAGGAAAGAATCCTAATGATTATCTTTGTATGGATTGATTTTATTTTATTTATAAGAAATAACTGAAGTGTTCTTAATGTTGATTTAATAAAATTCAGAAATTAAATTATATCCTACATTGCGTGTGGATGATTTGAGAGAACTTACATGTTAGTGAACCATAATTTAGATATTAGGAGTTAAATGAGGTAGTATAGATAGAGTCACATAAATTCTTGTCTTAGGTTGTGAGTAATATTTTGTGATAAAGAAAACTTTAATAGTGAAGAAAAGAAACTCACCAAACTTCAATTAGTGTAAAAGTTCCTATACAAGTCTCCTAAGATATCGCAGCAACTAAACAAAATTCATATTATGAGAAGTCCGATGGAGTCGCCTAGTGCAGGGTTCCTCTCACGCCAGACATTGAGATATAGATTTTGATTCTCTAGGTGAGGAGGAGACCTGATTGGCTTATAAGGCCCTATAGAGCCAAGAAGCATATACTATTAATATCCCTTATAATGTAAAAAGTAATCATTGATCACTCTACTTGATGGAAAACTATCAAATGCATAACTGTGCTCTCACATAAATCAATAAAAAAAATTATAGAACAGATAAGTGATTGTAATACTACTTTCCCGCCCCACCAGAAACTAAGTTGATTTCTAAATGCTAGATTGTCTAAAGATTAGATGCAAATAATTGCTAAGGAATGGAAAGACAACCATAGTTTCCGAAACCTTAATTTTCAAAAAGGCGGCAAAAAAGCAGTAACAAAATTGAAAACATCAATTCAGTTGTAGAAGTATAATTATTGACAGAAGCAACGGTAAAAATATTAATGAAGCAAGACTGCACCACATTTACTGAGATAATTGTATTTACTCACATTTTTCACCACTGGTATTCACTTGGACTAAGACCTTCAAAGGTTTTCTTCCCAAAATTCCAACTGCGCGATCAAGATGATTGGCAATCTGCAAAATTGTGAAGCAGACAAGTTTTAGGAGAAAAACTTCAACCCAGAACTTTATTTTAGGAAAAAAGATTTTAATATCGAGTTTATTGCAATGACAACAGCGAAAACTTTTATCCAATTGAGGAAAATTTCCAAAAATCCTCACCTTTTCATCGTCTACAGTCTCTACCATTGCAAGGTTTGGCACACCGGCTGCCCAAGAACAATTAAAGCCCATGAACTAACGCATTCCCACCATGAAATATTTAAACTTCACCAACTATAATGTTGAATTGAAATACCAATACAACAAATCCAAATCAAATTAAGACATTGACATACCCAGTAAAGGTTTTACTTTATTGCTCTGTAAATTCCCAATAAAATGCCAGTCTACATCCTCTGGAAGCTGCAAGTAATCACCAATACAAATCCCATAGCCAAACAAACAACAAAACAAATAAACGAAAATGAAACAGAGAAAGGGAGAGTGAGAGAAACCTTAGGAGCTTTTTCGACGAGTTCTTGCACGTAGTTCTCGCCAAAACACCGGTGACCGGCTTCGTAGACTTGCTGGAGAACGGAGACGGGCTTGGTTTTGCTAACGGCCACCACTCGGATCTGCTGGGACACGCGACCGGCCCGTTCGGCCGCAAGTTTGACCCGCTGCAGAACGGAGCGGACCGCCGCGGCTGCAACTCCGTCCATTGCTGCTGCCATATCTGATTCTCCTTCCTCTATCTTGGCCGTATATCTGGAAGTCGACTCTTCCTCCAGAGCGCTCATCGTTTTTCACCAACAACAGCAAGACCACAGAAAACGATGCGTTTCCGCATGGACCTTTGTGATTTGTACATTCTTCATGATGACAATCCACCAAAAGTATCTTTCAACAATACTATTTTTGTTTTCCTTTTTCTTATGTTTGATAAATATACTAATTCTCTTGTTATTAGCAAAATAAAACAATATTACGAACATCGTATTGTCCAAAACAAAATTTGGTATTAATATTAGTACGGTATTCATAACAGTACTGTATTAATATAGGATAATATTGAGTACCATTTCGGATAATTTTTTAAATTTATGAAATAGTTCATATTTTTTTAAAATTGCAAAATAGGATATTAGTCTATTGTACTGTATATTTTATAATTTTATATCAACCTTGTCTTCAAAAATTAAAATAATAGAAATTTAAAATAACAATAATTTTGTATTTTTATTAACATTAATTTCACATATTTCATATATAAATAATGACTATAATTAATATGAAAAAAACATTTAATTATCATATAAATACAAAATTAAGAACAATACAAAATATTTAAAATACTACAATTTCATCATATAATAAATAATAATTACATCAAAAATATCAAATAAAAAACAATAAATATTTGTTACTCTCTAATAATTACAATTTAGAAAAGAGTATGTGTCGATCAAATATAAGTAAATTTAAAAAAAAAGGAGAAACAAAAACCTAAAACGTCATTCAATCGGATATGAGATACCCGTTATAACTGCATTGACCTCAATTCTTATTTGGTACAAAATCCTCATCATTAAAAGGAACTTTATCATCACCATCATTCAAATTTGTTGCACCAAATGACATGCCAATACTTTCTCATTTAAGATTATTTTCAAGTCACTCTCATAAATCAAAATCAGTTTCTTAGAAACCCAATCTGCCAAAATGATCGATATTATCAATGCAAATTGGATCTATTGAACTATTTGTTCTATTAAGAATCTTAGTAAACAATAAAATTAAATTATTAAAAAAATTATAAGAAATTATATCTAACTTAGTAACGATAATAACATATCTTTCCCAAAGCTTAAAATTGTATCAAACAAGACAAAGTCATTCAATTTTTTACACTCCAATCTATTCCTTTATTGGAATTGATGAATTCAAATGTGCTCCAATTCCTTTCACAACTTGTAGCACTCACATGTTGACTTAGAATTCTAATTGCAAACTTTTGTAATTCTGGAACACCACTTTCGAATTGGTCCCATTAAAAAGCTATAACTCGTAAAACAACAAAACTAATGTTATAAACAAAATAAAGTGATAATTAATTTTTAACAAGTGAAAAAATATATACCTAGATTAAGTTTTGCTCTTTGTCGAATAGTAATTAACATCCTAAAATCCCCAAAAGCCTCCTTATAAATCTCTATTTGTGAACTTAGGAGATAATCTTGCAACATCTCATAGGCAACAACTGTTGTAATAGTTAATAGCATTCCCTTATTAACTTCGGCTTGCTTTGTAAAACCTTATATGAAATAGACACTAAGATTCAAATGTTGGACCCCATTTCTGGAGCTCAACATCCGGAATCATAAAACGTGAGCGTATTACTCTGTAGGGATATTTCAATGAAATCTTATAGCAATCATCGATTTATCTTCATTCTCTGATACCATAAGTTGTTAGGCACCCTGCCCTCGCAAGACGCGTCCCTGATGTCCTGAATGACATCCAAACACGCATCCTATGGATATATTATCAAACTTCATATCTTATGTTCATTTTCATTTCATAATTCAATCACTCATCATTTCTTTTCTAACATTATTTGCTCCTATTATCAAATTCTCTTTCTCTTTAACTTGATACACTTTACTCCTCTTCTTTGAATCACATCTTCAATCATGTAAATATCTTTATTCGGAAACAAAACTCATACCTTGGGTACTTTGATATCAACCATTCATTCACTAATGTTATTCCAACATTACAAGATCACACATTATCCAAACTCTCGTTTCCTCTTATAAATTTCTCCAAAATTTTAAACCTTCGAGTCTATTTTTCATGAACATTCTGACAAAGAAGTTGAAGTTATTAGATAACACTTTCTTCTAAAAAAATGTTTCCCATTGTCTTAAGTTTCTAATGACACTAAAATCATTCAATTTGGTTTAGTAATCTGAAAGTTATACCCCAAACATTTTTAGACTGTTATTATACTGAAATAGTACACTATCAACTTCCATCCAGAATTTGAAAGTCTTAGAGACTGAATTAAAATTCTATTTCTTCAGATAATTTGTATCTCTATGTCTCTAGGTTATTTAAAAATAATAATCATCTCATTTAGAGTTCTATAGGTCAAGATATCCGCAAAATACCAAAGTATGTTTAGTAAAATATCCAATTCATACTCTTCCAATTGATACCCTTACTTTGATTCAATCAATATTTTTCAAATCAATACTAAAAGCTATAAAATTTTATGTAGAGATAGAGAAATGTGATAGGAATCTACTGGTTTAAGAATCAGGTCATTTGAAGGTCTGATGACAAAGTTATGACCAAAAGAATCAAAGGTGTTCAGGTTTGGGAAAACCTGCAGGTGGTGAAAAGTTGGTGAAGTCACAAGGTGCGATCGCACCTCTCCTCGTTGCGATTGCACCCGAGGCTACTCCCAGGGTGTGGTCGGACCTTTCCTTGTCGAGATCGTACCCGAGGCTACTCCCAGGGTGCGGTTGCACCTTTGTTTGTCGCGAGCGCGACCGAAGCTGTCCTGTATAATATATCCTTTGCGACATCACTAATTTAAATTGGTCATATCTCTCAGCTCTGATATCCACAAATATCATACTTTATACCGTTGGAATGCTAAGAAGATAAGCTACAACTTTCATGAGGACCCTAAAAAGATATTTTGCCTCCAAAAGGGTCAAACTTTCCAAACAATGTAGTTGCACTGTATGTTCATCCTATGCAGCATCACAAACTTCTAATGATCATATCTCTTAACTCTGACGTCCAAAAATTTCATAGTATATAGCGTTGGAAAGCTAGAAAGGTAAACTACAACTTCCAAGATGACAACTCTGTCTAATTAAGCCTACCTTAATACAGTTTTTCTCCTGAAGTCAAAACACAAAATTTTACCCCTATGGAAAACTTGAAAATGTAATGTACAATTTGGAAATGTCATGGGCAAAACATAATCATGTCTCATTAACATCAAAAGATAAGGTTTTTACAAAGCTTTAATGGGTATTTCGAGCCACAATACATCATTTCACAAAATCCCAAAATACAAAAGATACTTGAACAAATAATATTTGAAATGCGACTAAAGCTTTGCGTTTATAAAATTTAGCTTAAACTACAAAAATATGCCTAATCAAAATAATGCCTTGACTCTCTTTCACTCGATCTCTTGCTCATCACCTGGAGATGGGAAGGAAATAGGGGTGAGCTTAAAAGCTTGTGGGTAACAAGTTTATAACGAATAATAAGCAAAACCATTCAAAATGTTCATTGTCATAGAAAATTCTTATTAAATCATGAAACACATGTTTCTCATATTCTCGTCTTGAAATCAAATTCACAAATAATATAATTTATGAATTCTTCAACTAGTTAACAAATAATAAACACATAAGCACATCAGAATGGTCTGGGTAGGTCTATAAACTGAACGTACTAATACAATTCCATAAAATAGTCTTGTGTAGCCATGAATAGAACGTACTATTGCAATCCCACATAATGGTTTTGCGTAGCCGAGAAGTTAGGGGAGTCCGTGAAGGAGTTCCATGCTACTAGCGGGCAGGCGGAAGAAGCCTTTAGTCGAAGTGTACTTGACATACAAAACGGACCAAACCAAACCCACATAATCATGCATTTCACAACTTGTAACACACGTTGCCCAAAATGGCACTTTTTCCAAAACTTGATTTCATAAACATAAAATCTTTTCAAAACCATTTCCATATCAGTTCATAATTCATCCACAAAATTCATATACAACACAAGTAGCACTTTCTCAAAGCATTTAAAGAACAATAAATGCACATTTGTAAAGTAGCTGGAAATCATTTAATTCCATTTATTTGAAAGAAACATTTATGGCTCATTATTCAATTATAAACATGAAACCCACCTTGAATTCCTTGCTTAAAACTTGGTCAAAAATGCCTCTCCTCTTGCTCCTCTTACCTCTCTTGATTCCCTTAAAATTAACAAAATTCTCAATTTAATAGGAATTCTAATTCGAGAACCCAAAGAAACATATTCACTAAATTGATGCTAGAAAGCTTAAACCCATGCATTTCTTAAGCTCTATGAACTAAAATCCTTCCAAAAATTCCAAAAGATTCAAAATGGGCCTACCTTGATTCTTCACCAAATAAAGAGATATTTGATTCTAATGGAAGCTCTACTCTACCTCTTCCTTTTTTTCTTCTTGAACAACCTCAAAATCTCTCTTGAAAGCTAAGAAAAATTGAAACCTAACTTAAACTTCCTTCTTTTCTCTCAAGAACTGAAACCTCCCTTCTCTCTCTCTTTGTTTTTGTTATTTTCTCTTCTTCTTCTCTCTCAATTCACGTTTTCCTTCTC
>JANIPN010000002.1:56585844-56605092 GCA_027478595.1 Erythroxylum anguifugum
ATAGTGTTCTACGACGGCAAATTGCCTTTCGCGACGTTTAAAAAACGACGCAAAAGGCCTCCTTTTCTTGTAGTGTTAAAATGGGGACATCAGATCCTTTTCCTTTTTCTTTTCAAACTCTTCTTCTCTCCTCATCGGGGTAACTTTCATTTTAAACATATATCAACCAAGTTGGATCATGTTAGTCACTACATTTTGTTTTATATTTTACAAATAATTTACAATTAGGCCTCTAAAATTTGATATCTCATTTCTCACAACAGTATTACCACTTTAATTAAATTTTCATACATTTATATGCAGCTCTCAAAAGTTTATTATACTAAAATCATTATAGTTAATGCATATATCTTTACTTTTGTAAATAATAGTTATAATACCTAATTATGATTAAAAAATTTCACCATACACCTTACTCCAACCATAAATCATAACACTCCTACAAGGCAAACAACACACAAATAGTATGACAATGCTTTTTTGTATGCAATATTGGTGTGCTCGCTTACTAGATAACACAAATTCAAGTCCAACACAAAAACAATTAAGACAACATATGACAATGTCAAAACATATTAAAAAAACCCCTTGCACAAATAAAGACTTCAGTTTCACCTTTTCTTTCTAATTTAGAGGCAAAATCTTCACGACGACACATTTCAGCTTTGAATGTATATTGACGCCAATGGAAACAGCGTTTCAGCTTTGGTATTTTCCCTTATCTTTTGAAATAATTATAAGAAACTAAAATTATTCCATTCCCTACATCAGATCACTGAAACAGGCAAAACTGATAACGGTATCCTAACAATGTGATCTAAACTTCCTGTCAAAACAATTTCACCGAAACTGAACTTATCTAGTGTTCTGGTAACTTGTAAGTGAATGTCCAAACTCTGCGTTCCTTGTGAAGCTATCCTAAACCAAGTCGGAGACAAGCTAACTGTTGTGCCAGTAGGTGATATTACCGAGCATAAGTATGTCTCCGGTTTGCTACCCACGTTCTTCATAGTCCGCCTTACTGTTTGGTTTCCTGTTAATGCTGATATTGTCACTGAAGGCAGGTTCAAGTTGGCAGGGTAGTTGAGCGTCTGATTGCACTGTACTCCAGTAGCAGCTTTGATTGTCATGGGATCAATCTTCGGCAATGAGCACAGAAAGCTGATGTAGTCATCAAATTCTGCTTCAGGATCCCATATTATGCGGGCGTTATAACAATCACAAACGCTAAACAATAGTAAATTAGAATGTGACTTGATGATAAATTGATTACCTGATGAGAAGATAAGACCAGGGTCAATGGCTCGATTTGGATTAATCAGGCCAGCACCTAAATCAAAATAAGTGGAGGGATAGAAGCTATCAATATCTGATCCTTCAGCCTCTATGACTTCTCCGTAGTTATCATATTTGGTGGCAGTAGTGGACATGGCCGACGCAATCATGGAGGGAGTCCACGATGGATTACATTGCTTGATAAGTGCTGCTATTCCCACTATGTGTGGCGTGGCCATGCTTGTTCCCGACAATAGGGCAAAACTGTATCCTGAACAATTTCACCAACCACCAACTCCTTTCTCATCAATACATTCATGTCCGTCCGAATCATGTCATTTTCTCTATTCAGATACCACAAAACCAATCTAAATAACTGATAGTCAGATTACTAGGACAATAAAAAATGATCACCTTTTAGTAGTGGCTCAGAGACGCTAAGTGGGCTCCAAGCTGCCCATATTTGGTGGCCTGGGGCTAAAATATCTGGCTTAAGTACATCAACAGAAGTCCTGTTAATGTCTGCATAATCAGGACCTCTGGAAGAGAATCGACTAACAACCGGGGCTCGCATGCCAAATGCAGCAACTCTGCCCTCACCTATAGCTGCTCGTCCGCAAAAGCTGGAAACGGCTCCTGTCTCATCTCTTAGAACTTCTTGTTCATAGTATGCTGATATAACCTGCATACGACATGGATGAATCGTTCATGTCATATAAAACTAGATTCAAGTTGTGGAATACATATAAAGTACCTGTGCATCAGTAACTTTTGGTATCATAATGCCAGGAACAGTGAAGGGTATAGGTTCTGCAATGAAATCGCCGTAGTTTGGATTGGCAATTAAAGCAAATCCCATGAATCCTAAACCTTTCGCTGTGTCGATGACTGCATTAATGGTCGATGTTCCATTGTAGAAACCAGCTGAAAAGGTGCAGATGACAATACTGCCTTGCACCACTATAGGGTCCAATGCTTCTGGATATTGGCATTCCTCAGCATAAGGAGGTGTCCTTGGGAATGTCCCATTTGCCTTAACTGCATCCCGAGCCAAAACTAGCTTGTACGTAAGCAAATCATCTCCAAAAGTTAACCCTACGTAAGATTTGTACCAACAAAAAGTTATTATCTCTTGGTAATAGAGCTAAACAGTATTTGGGGCATGAAAGTTAAGAGAACTCGTGATCAATCCAACAAGCCTTGCTGTTCATTGGCATTTGGCCCTTCTCATTATGTATGGGAGATGGAATTCAAAATTCTCAAGCACTCAGGGAAAAAAAAAGAAAAAGAAAACGAGTACCCATGATCAAAACTATGTTATATATATATATATATATAAAGGAGGGCCAGATTGACATGTGACAAATCTTGAAAAAACTAACTCTAGTATTTAAAAATTATGTTATATCAATGTAAAATTTTTAAGATAATAAATATTTATTTAAAAAATAAGATTAATTTATAAATATTGAAGATTATAAATTATAAATTATAAATATATTTAATGATAAATAATTAAATTAATATAAGTTATATTTATTATTTAGATATTTATTATGATTATATGTACAAGATTTAATCAATAAAAATAATCTTACTGATAGAAAAAGTTGTTATGCAGTATTAGAAGCAAATAAAAATTTAAGCTTGATGATCAATATTAATATAATAATATTCTCATAATATAAAAGTAAAAATTAATATATCTTAAAAAACGAAGTTGACGTCATACTCTATATATATATATCAATAAATACTTATATATAATAAATATTTTAATAAATTTATTCGATTCCATTCATACACATCAAAATGAATCAATATCGTCATAATTAACCATAATTCATTTAAACTTTTTCATTTTATATTTCATTTGTATATAATAAGTATATAAATAATATTGGCAGTACTTATGATTGTTTATATAAATTTTAAATTTCTTTATTAAGCCTTATGTATCAATATTTAAAAAGATATAAAAGCAACTTTTATTATTTCAAAATTAATTTTAAATAATAAAAATGAAAGTTATCCTATTTATTAATAAATATATAGTTATAAAATCATTATTATAACTAGTCTTCATATGTATATAATGTAAAAAATGAAATTTCTTTTACTTTGCAAAAATTAAAATTCTATTATAATAATTAAAAATATCATATAAAAGTAGAAATATTAACATCCTTTTATAACATCCTTTAAAGTAGGTTTATTTTAATTGACAATACAATATTTTAACTTTTACATTTCTCTCTGTATTATATACTATATTTAATAATTATACATAATTATTTTCTTAGTGATTCTTGGGTTTCTCTCCTTGCATCTATAAATACTATTTATATTTTAATAATTGAATAAATGTATATATTTTCATATGAAATAGCGGAAAAGTTTAGATTATGGTTATAAATTTTTTTCTTCATATCATATATAGTATTATATGACTATTGGTAGTTTTATATTTTTATTAATTGCACATAATTAATTTTATTACGATTTTTAGTAGGAATATTACATGAGAAATTAATTAAAAGTTTGAAGCAAGGTATTTATAATTTATTAAGCATGCATGTTTTTAAATATATGAAAAAGTTTGTATTGAACTTAAATTTTATATTTAAGTATAAATACGTAAATAATTAATATGTTAGTACCAAAATAATTTATATTCAAAATATATAAAAATCAATCAACATGAAGTATATTTAAGTGTTTCAACTTTCTCTATAAATAATTTTGTAAATTAATCATGAATGTTAATAATGAAGCATTGTGGAAAACATGCTACCTGATAAACCAATACCTTTAACCTTTTGGCCATTTCCAAGTAAAAGATAACCATGATAAATCCGGTCAGTGGTGGAAGCAGCAACCCCAACAGCCCAGGGGCTGTAGGAGACAACAGTGAAAGGAGCAGGGCCTTCATTACCCGCGGCTTGTGCCACGAAAACACCAGCTCGTCGAGCAAATAACATGGAAACATCAAATACGCTTAACAACGTTGCGGTATCTTCAGGAGGTCCATCAGGTCCTACCGATAGTGTTAATAAGTCAACTCCATCTTCTGCAGCCTAGGTGGAATTAACAAGTTCGTTATTTTCAAGGAGCTTCTGATTCAATCATAAGCGAAGTGAATCTGAGCCACATTAATCTACGATTAAGGCTTTCCAATTCAATTTTAATGGAGACCATTTAGTAGGACTTTCCAAAGAGGAGATTACCATAAGTTGATAAGATTAGAAAAATTAGACGGTAGAAAGGCTACAATAGTGTGGGCAGTGAATGAGAATGTGAAAATGCTCCAAGAGAAAAATTTAGCAATAACACCACAAAAAGAAAAGGGAAGAGGAGAATGTGTGAAGGATTAGGTGCCAGAGGATTAGGCTAAAGGTAAGGTTGATCCTCGAAGCTCTAATATAATGACCATTTCCCCCCTAATAAAGGAAATTAAAGTAAGAGGGACCCCATACTTTTTAAAAAGAAACTCTTTAAACAAACCTCGACCTTCCCCTCCCATCATCTCTTACATAACTTCACACATATGGAAGTCTAAATCACATTAAACAGATTATAAGATTATGGAGAATGAATTCAAAGTGCCTAATGGGAGGAGATCAAGTATAAGTAATACAATAAAAGCTCTAAACCTCAAAACCTTCCATGATAACAATCTTATCTTGGAATGTCAGAGGTCTTAATATCCATAAGAGGTACCAATTGCTACCTAGGATTTTTATAGACTATGCTCAATGTTGATAAGTGTAAAAGGCTTAAGTTTTTAAGGAATCATTAACAAATAATCACTAATCCCTAGGCACATCACTGCAGGAGAATAGATATTGTCTATGACCTAAATAAAATTAAAGTTTCCAACCCCCTTATCATTGAGTAGATCATTCATTTCTCAGTAAATTTGCTCCTGGAGAAGACTATAATCTAGGGTACTTTTGTGTATGTATCTAACCAACTTGTACTATCAAGATTAAATTTTATAAGACTTTTAACTCCATAAACTGGGATTTCATCTTGCATATATTTAAAATTTTTGGATTTCCATAGAAGTTTAGGACCTAGACTGATTAATGCATCTCTATTGCCTCCTTTTTTTTAATCTTAATTAATTTGGAGTCTACTAACATAATTAGCAGCATTAAGAGATTGTGGTAAGGTGATCCAATCTCATCATTCTTGTTCACCTTATGTACGGAGACCTTAACTAGATTGATTTATCATTCTATAAGGCTAGAAAGAAAATTGAAGCTCCATCATAAATGTAGTAAGTTAAGAATCTTTAACCTATGTTTTACAAATGATCTATTTATGCTTTTCTAGAGCCAATGGTAGTTATTCACTAAGCACAATAATAAATGATTTATATACATTCAAGGATCTACATTGGTTCTACCTAATGGTATGATCTAGTGCTAGTCTCCCTAACTTATCATGATTGAAATTAAAGAACTCTCCATTTATCTACCTTGGTTTGCCTGTAACTACTAAGAGACTAAGATTTAGATTGCATACCACTTACTGAAAGGACCCGAATGAGAACTAGAAATTAGTGTAATAAGTGCTTTTCATTTGTTAGTAAAGTTCAATTCACCAATTTTGTTCTCAACTCTATACATATATATTGGTCCTCTCATATTTGGGTTTTTTTCCCCAAAAATATGATTTAAAGAATCGAAAATTATTGAGATGTTTTTATAGTTTGGTTACCTTATTGGATCTTTATGTGTTAAAAGAGGAAAGAGGATTTGATATTGTATCTATTAGATTTTTCAACAAGGCTCTAATGTCTAAGAGTATTTGGAGACTCTTAAATGATAAAAAGGCCTTATGGATGAAGTAAAAACTAATCCATTATTTAAAGTTTGAAAGTTTTCGGAAACTCAGTCCAAAAATAATCGATTCATGGATAATGATACAATTTTTCAAGCTAAAGGAACACCTATATAATGAGGTAAGGTGCATAATTTGTAATAGTAGTAATGCCTGGTTTTAATATGATCATTAGAATAAACTTAAGGCCTTTATATCAGATTAATAGGAAGTCTAGCTTGTATAACTACTTACTAGAGAATACAAAGGTTAAAAAAGTGATAAAAGATAATTAGTGGTATTGCAATATTGATGCTTTATCTATTAACATGGCTAATATCCCTGACTGTAATTCAAATAAAAGCAAAGAAGACACTTTGATCTGGATGAAAGTTGCTCATCTCTAGTCTAATTGTCATACCGCAAAGAAGCTCTTTCCCTATTCCCCACTCTATAAACCATGCCAGGTTTAATAAAGTCCCTCAATTACAAAAGCTATATAAGAAACCAGGAGTGGCTTAACTTCTTCTCAATTTCCCATATGCTTTTTCCTTTAAAAAAGAAACTATGTAACCACTTCAACCATAGGTACTTTTTGTCTTCCAAAATCCACCATAATTTTTACAATGTAAAAGTAAGGTAAGAGATTCTAATAGAATTAATCCCTAAACCCCATCTTCTTGAGTTACACAAATGTCTTCCTATTTAACCTTAGCAAGTACCCTTATACCTCCTGCATAACACTATAGAAAGTTCTTTATCATTCTTTTTATGGATTTGATAAGATTGTTTGAAATGAATGTACATGAACTCCAACAAATGTGCATTGAAGTAACAATGTATTTGATCAGTTGTAGTTTCCCACCATAGGAGATAGTTTTGTTTATCTAAGAGCTCAACCTTCTATGATTTTTTTTTTCAATAAGAGGAGTGTATTCTTTAAAATACAGTCTCCTTGTGGAGATTGGGAGTACCAAATACAGTATTAGAGGGACTTTTCTCTCCATTCCAATTATCTTTGCAATAGACTTTTATGGATTGCTCCAGAGCAAAGGAAGAAGTGGCTCTTACTTAAATTGGTTTTCAAACCTAACAAAATTTTAAATTGGTGTACAGTGTTCATCAAGGTCTCTACTGACTTTAGGTGAGCTCTATAGAAAAGCACTAAGTCATCAATAACTTAGTTTTGTAAGAGATATTTGTCAACATTTTAAGTGAAAAATAAATTTAGAAAACCTTCTAACATTGTGCTTCATTAGTAAAGTAAAAGCTTCTATGCATAAAATGAATAAATAAGGGGATAAAGGGTCCCTTTAGTGCATTTATCATCATCTTTTAACTAGTTTAAAGAAGTGATTGTTAATGTTTTGAAGATAAACAATCAACATATGCTTCTCCTTATTCAGTCCCTAGGGTTAGCCAAAAGCATATTTTAAACATCAACTAGCTTTTTCTTAGCTAAATTTATAGCCTTCATGGTGTTGGCTCCTTTTTTCATATTAAGCCTCTTTAGTTCTACAATAATTGCCTTAATTTTTTTAAAGACAAATGAACTATTTAAAGCTAGAGGAATAATGGTCAATTCCCCTCTGATTACTTTCGAAAAACTACTATTTTGAGCCAAAAAATTGTTAAAATTGAAGAGATAATGCCTAGCAATCCTTTGAAATATATCCACCATGTTAATAAGTATCTTATCCAAGAATAAGGGATCTAAAAAACTAGCATTGCTTTTAGGAAAAAGAGTAACCAGTAAGGATTGACCAAAGCCCTATCCAATTTTTCTATAATGTACCATCTAGAGTTTTTTTGTTACTCCAAGTGTAAGTAAAATCTTCATACTTCATATCAGATATCCCCAAAATTTTAACACATTTCTTAAAATATTCAAAATATTTTCTCAATCTGTAGTTCCCTTTAGCCTCAGATCTGTATAAAGTGGAGTTAAAGTCCCCATAAATCAATCATAAACCATTGTATATTCCATTTATTTTTTTCATGCTATTCATTAATTTAGCTCTTTGAAAAGAAAAACTGCGGATCATAGTGGTCTCTAACAGGAAAGAAAATCTTGGATGCATAACTTGCTCATTATAATGTGATTCATCCACCTTATCAAAATTAGCATTATGACAAATTATAATTCTTCTACAAGCATAGTGTGAATGATTTGAAAAAAATTTCCTTAATACCAAAACTTCTAACTTCTTTGAGTTTTAAAACTTTATTTTTGTTTCAAACAAACCCAAAATAAAAGATTTTTCATTCATTACTAAAATACCTTAAACTATTAAGCTTATTAGGGTACTTTAGACCTCTTACATTCCAAACTAAGATTTACAAATTATTTTTATTTACCTTTAGAGTTGTTCTTCCTACTCTTCTGTGATTATCTCCTCACTATAGTATGAAATAGTTGCTCCTTGCTCACTTCATCTTCAGGCAAGTTGGCCTGTATGTTAGACAAAGGTCTAACTTTTATTCCATTCTCACTTTGCTTCAAATTTAATCTTAAAGATAATGTACATTCATCCTCATTTATCCCTTTTCAGGTAAATTTACTAGATTGTTACTTATAGGAGTAGCTTCCGTATCTTTCTCATTTTTCTCCAAATCCATTCTTGTAAGGGCATTGTTTTCATTTTCAATTCTTACCACATTAACTATATTTTCCATATTAGCAATATTATAACGAACTTCAGTTGAAGAAGCAATGATCTCTTTAGTGGAAAACACAACATTTTCTTCAATCATAATTTTAGCTCCTAAACTCATAAGCTCATTAAAGTTCCCTTTGGTGAACTTCCTCCTTGTAGATTTGCAATAATAAGAGATTGCAACACTTTTTTCAACCTGATAATTAATAAAGATCTCATCACTCAATTCCTTCAATAAATTCAGACTTACACATTTAGCCAAGGAGCTCAGGCCTTGAGTGGTCCAATACTCCAATTGAACACTATAGAAGTTTATCTGTAAGAGAATATTATAAAGCTTGACACTCTTCAGGTTAAGATCAAGTTGTCAGGTTTAAAGAAAGAGAGGTTGTTGAGAAACATGTCATGGCCCTTCGTCTATGACTTTAAGAGCTTTAGAGTGTGATGAAAAAGAGAATAGAATGATGTTGTCTTTAGAGAGAAGAACCTCAACTAGTCTCCTGCTCCTCCATTGATTAAAATCCCAATACTGAATAATAGGAAAGAGAGACCTATGATCAAAGAAGAAACCAACCATGGTAGATTCCTAGTTGTAAGCTCCACCCTTGATAATTTCAATATCAGGGTCTACAATTGTTTTCCCTTTCTGTTTGTTGTGGACGGAAATTAAGAGTCAAGTTTTGATGGTCCCTAACCACTTACTTCTAACTCCTACACTAGTTTAAGTTCTGGTTCAAAGTGTTTGGATCCTTAAAAGGAGGTTCAGAGGAGGTGGGAGAGAGCTCAGTGGACAGTGGAAAACGCTTAGGAGGGTAGGAGAAGATCAAGATGGCAAAGGATGAAATTTGTTGGTAATAATAAATTGTATGTCAAAGAAAGGTGAAAAAATAGGCAAGAAAGGAAAGAAACAACTTTTCAGTGAGAAAGATAAATACCATTAACCAAAAACAATAAAAAGATCACGGCAGGAGCAAAAATACAAAGTTGCCCTTAAGGAGAGAGCAGTCATAGAAAGAAAAAATGAAGGGAAGAAAGCAAAACAAAAACCAGGGCAAGGATCAAAGAAGTAGCTCGAAGAAACAAGTAGGGAACATGGAAAAGGGATAATCAAGGAAAAAGAAAGGGGAAAGATTAGCCAAAGAACAATCCATGGTCGAAAAGACTAGAAGAACTCTCACACGCACTCTCTACCCTGTAGTATCCCTTAACATATGATTGCTTAATACATGGTTGTCCTCCCACTCTTATAACCCTCTCTTCTTTTAACCTTCCTTCTTGCATGGCCTTGTAAGAATAGTAATCGGGTAATCCCCTCATATCTTCATTATTTTTGTTGTACTCTTTTTAACATCTATTATCAATACCATTTTTTTATTTCCAAAAAAAACTCTCTCACACACATTCTCTCTCATCCTCCTTTTTCTTATAGATATTAATTAGATGTCATCCTTCTTGCTTGTAAAGAACTTATTGCTTTCTTTCTTATAATTTCAATTTGCCTTTCAAGACAAATGTGCATTGCAAATTTAAAGACGAATTATGACTGGTAAGTACATAAAGACATAAAATTAATAAAATTTTTCTATTTATTACAAACAGTTGATTCAATTTTCTCAAAATTAGAGTTATACAATAGATTAAACCAAATTAAAGGTATGAAGAACCAAATAACAATTAATTTCTTGCTAAAAAATCAAGCATTTAATTTTTCATATGTTGAAAAGTAAGAATAGCCAGTTAAGTATTAATGAACAGGACTGCATCAAGGGAAAAAATAGTGCTGTACTACATTTATATCAGCATCTTACAAATTAATTAGTTCTTTTACCGAATTTATTAATTTATGTATGTTTCTTTTTTCTTTGCCATGGTGTTGTAGTAGAACCAAAGCCCTCTCTCTCTATATATAGATATATTTATTTATTAATCTCATAATAAAGCATGCTCCAAAATATTTTAGAAAATGAATCTAAGAGATGTCAACGGAGAGGAGACTAAGCCTTACCTGATCAATTGCTGCAACCACATCAGTTAGAGTGGCTACTGTTGGATACACAGCTTTATAAACAGCAATTCTGTATCCCAGAACACATAATTAAACCCATGTAAGAACAAAGCAATTTATATATAACATGTATCAAGTCCAAGAGAAGGTTCTGCAATTTTTTTCTATTTTTAGTAAAATATTTCCAGTTTCTGATGTATATGAAGAAAAATCATACCGTGAACGGGGAGCCATCCCACTAGCTTGACCATAATAGAAGCCATTCACAACCACCGGAACCCCAGAATTCCCAGCAGCAATTGAAGCGACATGACTGAACCAGGAAAACAATTTTCATCTCTTTCTACGTAAATTCGAATAGGCAGTATGAATGGAACTAAGATTATATTCCAGAAAATAAAAATATATTTGACTTAGAAAGATATGCATGCCTTCCATGTCCATCAGCGTCACGAGGGGAGAGATAGTCGAATGAAGAATTGAGGGTTGCAATTGCTTGAGCCCCCGCTGAGAAGAACCTTGCGGACACTATCTTCCCATTGCAGTAACTAGCAGAGAACCCAGGACCCGTCTCACAAGCACCAGAAAAATGAGAAATGTTCGATGTAAATGGATTTAGAGGATCAAATGCAAAGCTTGGATGTATTGGGTTGATGCCCGTGTCTACAAATCCAATTACGATCCCATCTCCCGCCTTTCTGTCTACTCCTTCTTGTGTCCACCCTAACTGAGGTAACCCTAGAAACTCAGGTGTGTATGTAGTCATCAGTTTCGCTCCTCTGTCTCTTTCTACCACTTTAACTCCAACAGCTCCTCTGAGCTTGCTTGCCTGCAACGGAAATATGAGCATGCACTTACTTTCCTTTTACTCCGTTTT
Organism: Erythroxylum anguifugum; assembly: GCA_027478595.1. Taxonomy (NCBI): domain Eukaryota; kingdom Viridiplantae; phylum Streptophyta; class Magnoliopsida; order Malpighiales; family Erythroxylaceae; genus Erythroxylum; species Erythroxylum anguifugum. The sequence goes on from JANIPN010000002.1 coordinate 56,597,486, forward strand.
CATTGTCTTTGTTCCTTAATGATGGAAGAGAATATCAAGATGCAAGGAGCAATTTTGATGGAATTACGTACCAGAGAAGGAGTGGTGTGAACAGCGAATCCATTAACAATATGTTTGAAGCTGTAGAGCTTGCTATAGCTAGCAGGTTCGAGGGTACTTTGCAGAAGTTGGTCATGAGAATCGACCAGCCACTTTGCATGAGCCTCTGAAGCTTCTCTAACATGCATATAAAGAAGTCGTATCAGTGATGGGACAATATTGGCGGAAGATTTCAAACATCCAAGCATATTGTAGCTTTCTACTGTCTAATTACTTTTTATCGTACACTTGCTTAGTAGACTAGTGGGGATAACAATATTTTATATATGAAACAGTAACATAATCGCAGAATATATACGCATGTATAGATACCTGTCTGGTAAAGGAGCTCTTCTTTCATGGAAGGCAACGGGCTCTCCTTCCATTAGGACCAAGTAAATGGATTTCTCTTCCGCAAAGCAAATAACCATTAGTATTCCCAAGGTGAAAATCACAGCATATGTTGCTGAAGACGATAGAACCTCTCTGCTTTCCATCGCAGCAATAGGAGTTTCAGATGTTTTTTGTTTCAGAGATTACATATAATGCACAAGACTGAACCTGCAGTAAACTATATCATGGTCAACGTGACCAAAGCTGAAATTACTCGTTCCTGTCCTGTGACATTTTTCAAGCCGTTACCATCCTTTTACGCAAACATCTGCTTTTAAATAACTTATGGAAACGTGCTGTTCGTGCTCCTTGAGAAACAATCGTCAGTTATACAACAGGTTTCCAGGATTACCCATCATAACAGTAGCTCATATAGATTTGACGTCTTTCATCATCCCCACGTTAAATCAATTTGATTTATTACCAGGATTTGTTCGGTTTCAACTTCTACAGTTGCAGAAGATTTGATTTATTGTCAGGATTTGTTTGGTTTCAACTTTCATGGATTTAAATCCTCTGGTTCGATTGAATTTCAATCATTAAAAAGTTATCTTAATTTCCACTTTAAATACATTTTACGGTACATTGGCTTTGACGTCATATCTGCTGTACTCACAACTGTATCTTGACCTCAAGATTTAACGCAAGTCTTGCCATTGTTACTGTTTTCAGGGGACATAAAACTTTTCGTATAGTTTCAGTAATTTAAGTGTAATTCAATTACATCTAATAGGACTAAGTTTTTCCTGGTAGGGTCAATAAGGTCATGAAAAAGCACCTGCACCTTTACCTAAGGATGTACAGTTGTGGGTCAATTTTTTCATTTCTGAAATAAAAGTTTACCTGGCAGGGTTATTGCTGCTACTCAAAATTAAGGACTGAAAGAGAGGAACTGCATAATTCAGGCTTTTAAGTCATTTACCATTCATCCCAACACTCAGCTTACAAATAGCACTCAGAAATTGGTGAGGGCTAGCCCACAAGAAACTGTAGGCATATAAATAGATATCGTTCCATTTTATAGTTTAACCAAACAGTTTGTTGAAGAACTAGAACAGATGTCAGAAAATCTAACATAACTCCACGCATCAAATTCGATGTCAGAGAGTTACATTCAAAATTCTCTTTTAGACAGATTGATTAATAGAATGCCCTACCCTAGTCCAGTACAGCTACATATATCACAATAAACACATAAAATTTCTTGCAGCTTACAGTTTGAGCCAACCACGGATGATTTTCTGCACTATACATCTCACTCAAAAGACATTCTACATTGTAAATGGAAACACAAACAATTCCTCCTTACTTTAGCCTTTTACATTGCAATCATCTCTTCCGGCGTTTCGTTTCAACCTGTAGTGTTCAATTAAAGTTGTCAACCAATAATAAGAAAACAGAAAAGAAGAAGAGAAGAAGAGAAACAAACTTTCATAACAGTTCAACTCCAGATAAGAAGCTATAAACAGCAAATTACCAATATACATAAGCAACAAAATCTCAAGTAAAGAAGCAGAAAGGCCTTCTCTAATACTTAAAAAGTAAGTGTTATATCTATAACCAATAAAGTGGTCACCCAGCCAAAAAGATTTAGACCCAGTTTTGTATTCTACATCTATTTGCTATCCAATACGCAAATCCAAAACTCTTAGAAAAGGTGAATATCTCCACAGACAACGAGCATGGTCGGCAATTAATAGTTTGAAATGAATGGGCTAATTTCAGTTTGATTAGGCTTGGGACCAGCCCAAACTCACAATGTGAATCGATGTCATTTTAGTATAATTGCCCAAAACATCATTTGGTCAACTACACCAAAACGGCATCGTTTTGCAGCAGCTTGAGTAGGTTAGGACCACAGGGAATGGGATTCGGGCCCAGCCAGGCCCACTGCCATTCCTGTTATTGTCAACGAGTCCTTGGCAGAAAAGGTTTGTGTTTTTGAATAAAGGAAAAGATCAAGACTGAAAATTACTTGGTACCATTCACAACGATAAGAATGAACATCAATTATACTTCTAGACACTTGTTTCATTAATTATGCCAGAGGAAAAAGAAAAACAGTAGAACCAGAAGTAGAAAGCAGCAAAGAAATGAAAGGAAGAGTCTAAGGAGAGGAGAAATCCAATCTGAGCATTTTGCAAACAAACACAACATGTGCCTCCAGTTCATTCGCAATTGGTTCTTCTCTTTTGTAAGTCTTATTCAATACAGTGGTGAGGAACAATGTTAGCTTAAGCACAAGCATAAAGCTAGGAACCTAGCACACAATCCAAAGTATAGAATTAAAAGATCAAAATCTTATAATTCTTTATAAAACAACCATTCACATCATTAACGGAATTCGAACTTCTTACATTGAGATAATAGTCAAAGATGATGAGAGCACATTCTGCCACAAAATCACTTGATTCAAACACTTAATACAATTAACTGAAATTGCAGGAGAAACATGGTATCGACATAGTAAACTGGGGAAGATATTATAACCCAAAAGCTTCAATTCAAAACATTCACGATTGACCAAAAATCCTGGCAAACAAAATTCTGCTACCAAAAAATTCAGAAATTGTAATTAAACATTTCAAAGAACTGTGGCGACAATGTATATATTAGAAAGAGACAAACTTTGACATTCTTAAATATAAAAAATGACATCAAAACTTCTTCACATGGACAAGCAGAGTATGCATGCAAAACATTTTCAACAATGATCTCAGACTAGACAGCAAGAAGTCTCACCTTGCCATCGGCTGCTGGTGATGCATTAAACCCATTATATGATCTTTTGACATCATCATCAGATGCACATTCAGAGCATACGAAGTGATCTAGTTTCTTTGCTTCCTCAATGGTCATGCCCACACAGGCAGGATGATACCTAAATGACCATGTCAAGATACTATTTCATATTCACATAAATTGAAAGAAATTCACTGCAGAACAACACTAGCTTTCAAATTTTATAGAAGATTCTCACATCAGATTTGACAGAATACTGTCAAAACATAGATTAGCTGAGGGGAATGAGGCATTTGTATTATGCAATTGGATCATATTATGATTGAAATGAATACTGAGGTTGATAATTTTAGGCTAGGCAACTATGTAATCAAATGACAGCCATATAGGGATGGTAGAAAAAGGACCGTCTCCATCTATTCCTTCTGGTTTTAATTTTCCCATATCTCCTATAAACACAGTTTGTTGATTAATAGACAGTATAAGTGGTTCCAAAATTAAAAGTTTCTCTTTGCTTCAATTTTATTGAAATTGTAAGGTTCTAGCATTTGGGGAAACTAGTTCAAGATTTGTAGACATATTTCCTTAACAATTCTTCATAATTTGTATGCAAGACCTCTTGAGATTTCAACATGCTTTATAGACAAGATTTTCTAACATTTTGACTCTCATAATATTTCGTATGCATTAACTTAACAGATAAGTAATTGCATGACAGGTAAGACGCCCTCAACCAAGTGAATTAACCTCACTCTTGGAACTTAATCCATTTACCTTTAAAATTGCAAGCCAAGCAAGGAAATTTAAAATGCTTTATAGACAAGATTTTTTAACATTTAATTCTCATACTTCTTCATATGCATTAGCTGCATACTTCAGTACTTCCATGGTAGTTACGTAAGTTAACCCCACTTCCCGTCCTTAATTCAATTACTTCTTAAACTAACACCCAGGTGAGAATGACTGAAAATGAGCAATTAAAATTAATATTACAATGCAGATTTACCAGTCCTTGCACCCTTCACATTGCACCATAAGGTCATCAGGGTTATATGGCATCTCACAAGTGCAGTACCTTGTAGAAGGAAGAAAAGAAAATGAAAACCTCAGAAGCCAATCAAAATTAAATCAACGCTATCTCAACCAAACAACCACATTTCAGGACACGAATCAAAGCCAAGTAGTAAGACTCACACAGCAACACGATCAGGGGTGAAGCCTCCAGTTGCAGCCTTGTACTCAAAGCGACAGTAATAGTCCTCAGCACCCACATTCTCCAGCTTAGTATAGTTCTTAAAAGTGTGAACCATACACTTCCCTTCTATAGTAAGAGCGCTCTGGACATCATAGTGGTCGGACAAGAATAACTCTTTAGCTCCATGAAACTGCCGGCGGCCCCCAAGAGACTCTTCCGGGCGATAGTACCACCTAACCCTCACCTTAACATTGTTCCTACCATCAGTTTCGATCCCCTCGATTTTAGCTACATACGGCGGCTTACCGGTGTCCGACGGTCTCATCAACACACAATCGCCGACTAGCAAAATAAAGGAAACAGAAGAGACAAAGTCAAAATTTTGAAGAATACCTCGAACGTGCAAAAGAGTTAAGATAGGAAAACGAGACCTTTGACGATTTTGTTCGTGCCACGAATGGTGTAGGAGTCGAGCTCTCTCTTGCCAGGTTTAGGCTTCGTAGGGATGCCAGGCCGAGTTTTTGCCATGGAAGTTGAGTTGAGGACCTGTTGTATATTTGTAATGCGAAAAAAGATAGGAAGAAGAAGGGAATGGGGATTCTTGGTGTACACAAACCCTAGATTCTCGCCATGGGAGAGAATAAGAAGAGCAGAGAGGGATAGGGAGAGTGTCTCTTGACCTCCGTCACACTAGCTTTTACCCCTTCTTTAGTCTTCAAGAAAGCTTGTAAATTTTTGGCTAATCGGAAAAATTAATTGCTTAATTATTTATTAGTGCTTGATCCTTTGGGATTTTGGAGAAGATTTACAATGTGTACGGATCTAATTTAATGTTTGATCTGCAATACTTTAGGTTCTTTTACGAACAAATTAACCCTTGATTGCTTCTAAAATTGAATGACGTCTACTTCTCCTCCTAACCTAACAATCCCAATTCTTCGCCAATTTCCACAAAACCATGCAATGTACCTTAAATTATATTGTTTCAAAGGGGAGTCGAACTTTCTAACTATCAAAAGATTCTTAACCAATTCCAAAAGTGTGATTCCTAAAGCCTATTAATTAAGGCATATGCTAAATCCCAAAGCCAATTTAAGTGAGCTAAAATGTGGAGGATAGAGGTTTCTCTATCATCCAAGTCAATATGCTAAGGTAGAATATTATCCAAGACAATTTGTTAAGCCAAATTCTCAACAAACATAGAAACGATAGCATTAAAGGGTCTAAGCAGGGAGTGTTGCTCTTCACCAATTATTGTTGCTATTAAGTTTCAACTCTATAATTTAGTCCTCAAAAGGGAGCAAAAGTCCTTAAGTGGAAGTTGTTGTGCCTAAGGAGGGGGCCACCCTAATTAAGGGGGACTTAGACTAAGTGAATTCAACTAAGGCTATCAACACCAGAGATAAGGAACAAAAGTATAATCTAGTTGAGGAGTGCAAAGGTACCATTTGGGATGATTTCACAATGGTTCCATCCACATCATAGGGAGAAGTCGGGGAGGAGAGTTCGGAAAACCAAGAAAGCTAATAGCACTCCAACTTAATGTTACTTGATCGTATCGTTCGAGTTTTAAAATTTATAAGCCCTTAAATACTACAAGCGCACGGGTATGCGCTTGTAGTATAAGGAATGTCGATCCCACAAGGAAGAGGACTATTCTAATCCTAAAAATCTAAGGCTGAAAGGATATGAAACTAAAAATAAACAATGCAATGGAAAGGAAATACGAGCATTGAAATCGACCAATTAAATCAAAAGTTAAACACAAAGGAATTAATAATTAAGCAACAGGCACGCATAATGGAAATCAACCAAAGAATTTACCAAGTTATGAGATAGGAGATTTTACTTATCATTAATGCTAACCTAGTTGATTATGTATTAATGGGTGTTAGTTCTAGATGATACTATGGCTAATTACTCTCTCTCTCGAGTTATAACCATTAACCCTAATTTATAAACCCTGATTGGATTATGATATTTGTAATTTTTCAATTCACAAATTATCTAAAACCTTAATTAGATCTAAAGCACTCTAATAAATTAGATCTGAAGCACTCTAATAAACTATCGGAATATCACATGCGATCTCTTTCCGTACAATTACCAATATGATTTGTCACGGTTTTTATTAAATCTCCTAACTCTCATTAATATGATTTAATCATTTTTTATTCAGTTCAGCCTCTCAGGTTTTTACTAAATTATACAAGAACGCAATCAAATCATGACATTCATACAATAAATACAATCAACTAAATTATCATTAAATCAAAATAAAATCCTAAAGAAGAGTTAGAACATCATCAACATTCTACCATCTATCATCATACAATCCATCCCAACTTTATACATGAATAAAATTGAAACGAAAAGGAAATAGAAACTTATAATGGACAATTTGGGAAGGCAACAGTGTTGGGAAACCTCCTGATCCGAGAATCACGTTGAGACCGCTTCTTCTTCCTCTTTCTTCCTCTTCCTCGTCTCTTTCTCTTCCTCTCTCTCTTAGGGTTTCCAAAAGTGGTCGCACGAAAAAACTCTCTTCTTTCTTCTCTTTTTGTTCTTTAAATAGTCTCTTGTGTTTTAGGTAACCCTAAGGCTTTTCCAGGATCTGAAAGGTCCAAATTTCATAAGCGTTTACACGTCTACTTGACGTAGGCCATGATCATGGCTCACATATGAGCCTTCTATCATGATCATGACATACTGGCCACAATTATGGGTCATTTCTGGAGCTTCTGTCACGATCGTGGGTTATTATTTCGACTCGAATGTCTTTGAAACTCCTTCGTTCTTCGATATTGACCCTGAAACACTAGCAAACACATCAAGGTACCTCAAAATTATAATATTTAAGCTCAAAAGCTTGTACTAATCCTTAAAGCACAAATATTTAACAAATTAACGCAATTCTAACCTAAACACATACTAAATGATTGAATTAATGGCTAAACACATATCAAACTATGCCCTAAAACTATCACAACCCCACACTTAAACATTTGCTTGTCCTCAAACAAACAAAACAACAAACAACATAAAAACAAAAAACACACAATGCAATAATGAGGCAATGACTTTAACTTCGCGAAACAAGTTTAACTCTAAACACAACATTCAAGTTGTTCCAAATTATTAACATGCAAAATCTGCATTTACGAACTCTAGACTAAATTTACATATTAATAAAAACTTA
>JANIPN010000002.1:56765955-56781274 GCA_027478595.1 Erythroxylum anguifugum
CTCATATATCGAAATCTTATACAAATGCTCATACAAGATTTCACAGTCATCGGACCTAAGTTCGGTATTCAACTTTCATTGAGAATCAAATATCAAATTCATAACAATTAAAAACTCCCCCAATACATGCCCAACTATTAAACTCCTCAGATCTCAGGTTCGGAATCCAGAAATAACTCATAAGCAGTTTAATAATAATTTAATAATAATGGAAGTGTAATAAATTAAATTAAATTCAAATCAAATCAATCCTAGGAAATTATCTAGGTTGACTCACAGTACGCTCCAATAAGCTATTACCTGGATGGTCCGGCAATATCTGTCTGGCGTTCGATGTGCTCCTCTATAACATACACAACACATTCACAAATATCACATTTTGCACAATTGAAAACATATATATTCCTTTATGCACATGTATTTAAATAACTAAAATATGCACAATGCATTGTTCAATGACAATACCGGGTTTCTTATTGAAATTCTCATCATTAAATCAATCAGATATCAAAGCCCTCGTTAATATCATTTGGTACTTATAATTTGGACCAAAATAAAACAATGTGAAATCAATTTTATAACCTAATTGACCACTTCAGATTTTCTTCCTACATGATTTCGGGTGAACTTTGCATAATTAGTCTGATAGGGTAAATGACAAAATTAGACAAAACTCCCTTCTAGAAAGTTGTTCTCCAATGTCTTAAATTTCTAATGACTCTAAGATCATCCAATTTGATTCAGTATTGTATGAGTTATGCACAAAATATCGCAGACTGTACACATTTGAACTTTTAGCTAGTACATGGTCATACCCTCTAATTGCACAACTCATATCTTTCAGCTCAGATATCTAAAAATTACAAACTTTATACCAATTTAAAGCTAAGAGAATAAGATACAAGTTTGGTGAAGACAACTTAGCCTAATTCGCCCCACATCAATACAATTTATTCTAAAGCCATAGGACATGATTTCTGTCCCTGACAGTGCTTCAGCTTAAGCTACAACTCAATTACATGCCAATTTTGAAAATCTTAGAGACAGAATCAAAAATTAACTTCTTCACAAAAGTTGTAGAAATATGCCTCTAGTTTAATATGAATCAAAAATAAACTCATTACAAAATCTACAGCTTAAGTTATAATTTGAAAACCGAAGCATGATCATGAAAATTTTCCAATTCATAACATTCTAGCAGACTTTCGCACTTTCATCCTATCACTCACTTTCAGATCAATTCAGATAACTCTAAATTTTTCTTGAGAGAAAGAAAAATGTCTTAGGAATCCATTGGTCCAAGTTTCAAGTTATTTGGAGTTCAGATAAAAAAGTTATAGGAAAAAGACTAAGGGTTGTTCAATGAAATACTCTATTCAGAATCTTATACAAGCAATTACCACTCTTTTACTGTAGAATCACGTTTTTGCTCGTGATTCTCCTCATTTTTGCCGCAACACTCCTCCATCTTCTTCCTCTCCTTTACTTAATTTCTCATCACAAGGTTATACCCTTACATTTACTCCTTTATTTGCAACTTATCTTATGTTAAAACAACTTAAAATATAACATTAGTTATAAATACTAAAATCAGAAAGTTTTCAATACTATTCATCATCTTCAACCTTTGTTTACACACTTTCTGCACTCTCTCTTTCCACTTACCCCATCATCCCTAATGTATACTCTTTGCATTTCTACTTCAACTTACTTTAAAACAACTCAAGATTCAAGATTTATCACAAAACATCAAAACCAAAACTCATGTATGAATTTTCTGCTCTCTCTCTCTCTCTACTGTAATTTTTCCCAAGTACATTCTCACACCAATCAACTCAAATATTCACTTAAACATTTCTTCTAACTCATTTTTAGCTCATCAACGCACACACAATACAAAAATCCAAAACTTACGCTTAACCATCAAACTTCATTTCTACTGATAAATAACAAACACAATGTAAGCTTCGAACATTCGGTTTGCTCAAAACCAAGATAGAGTGCATACATATTTTCCAATCTAGAGTCCATTCAACACAGTGTTAAAACAATTCCTAATTCTAAAATCAATCATCTAATTTATTCAACACCGAAACCCAACTCCATAACTCCATGTATGCATGTAAATCTTTACACCAGAAACTAAACATCTGCAAAACTACTTACTGGGTTTAGCTGTAAATTTCCAGAGAGTCACTCAACAACACAAAGGCAAATTCAGTAGTTATTTGGTGAAGAAAATAGTGAACAGAATTCAGTGAAGAATATAAACTATAGTGATCTTTTCCTAACCCCTGTATAAGCCACTCGTAAACACAAGCTGCGTGTAGGCTTGTATGTCTTACACTTGTCATCACACAAACATACTATTTGTCACTTAATTAAGATTGCCACATGTCACTCTATCATTGGTCCACAATACCCCAAATTTTTTCGAAAATTTCTAAATTCACCAAAAATTTCAAAATAATAAAATGACTATGTAAATAATTTTTTGGCTCCAAAAAAATAATTTACCAAAATATCCAAAATGTACAAAAATTGCCAAATCACATATGCACTCCAATAAATCCATAATTTCCACTTATAAATAAAATTTACCCAGAAATGCCAATGAATGCATGTACAATCATATGAATGTGCAAATAAATGTGTATGTTACTATTAATTATGCATGACGTGTATTTTCCTAATTTCACAATATTTTATCATAAATTACTATTCTAGCCTTAACATGGGTATCGGGATGTTACACTTATAACTCTTAATCCGTTCTTCTTTTAAAGTATGGTGATTCATATAATTTTTTAAGTGTTTTTCTATTGTGTTTTTAGATATTAAGTCTAAGTTATATAGAATGATCCTAGGTCATGCTATATTAATATCATGTCTCACCAATAAGATTGGTGAGGGTCATATCAGAATTTGGTATCAAAGCTCAAATTTACATTTAAACTTGTTCTTAATATCGTTGTTTATGCATTCAATATTCATTTTTTTCCATTACTTAAAGTTTTGTTGAGAAAAAATTGTTCATAGGTTTGTGTTCCTCGTGATAAGAAAAGTTTAGTAATTTTTTATGAAGAAAATACTCAGGACTTTTCATCTAAATAAAATATAAAAGAGGCTAACGATTGCATCGTTTACTGTAAGAAAATTTATTCATATTCCAATAACGATAAGGAAACATACTAGGATCATTATTATATTTTTCTATTTTTCTTGCTCTTATTTCCTTTATCTTGCTTTTAGTAATTATGTTTATTTGTTCTTATTGATCTTTCCTTTTTTTTGAGTTCAAGTGGGTTCTTTTAAACTCAAGAAAACTCAATTTCTTGTCTTGAGTTTTCCTATTCATTGTTTTATAATATCATTTCTTAGTTTGTTTCTTGCCTAAATTTGTTTATTTAAAACTAGCTTTCTTGATTTCGATTGCATAGTTTGCAAAGAACCTGAAGTCTAGTTTTAGGTTATGATTCATATGAATCTTTGAGAGAAATACATGATTAAATGCTTTGCTACCAATTTTTGTGTGCATGTACAATATAACTCAAACTGAAAGCAAAACCTTGTCTAATGATAAGGAAAATACTGAAGAGGAAAGAATAAGAGTAGACTAATAAAGTCATATCCTTTCTCTATCATAATCAAGCAAATAAAACACACAAAACACTAACAAGAATATAACTATAAGTCTTAAACTTATGATTACCATCTAAGAAATTAAAAGCAAACTTAAAGATCTAGAAAACATATTATAATATATACCTATCAGTGCTTATTAAAGGTATTTCCTATGGACCAAACTCAAAGAAGTGGCTTAGAATATTTCATATCCTTGGCTCATAACTGGTGATTTTAACTTTATTATTCATTCTGAAGAAATTTAAGGAACCAAATTATTAAGAAGTCCATGCCTAGAGCTCAAAAGATGCCTGACAAAAATTTAAGTGACTAATATACCCTTAACGTTGAGCATTGTAACACTACTTAAAATAACTAGACCTACAACTATAGCAATAGTGAGTCTAGGTTGATCTCACAGAGAATGGTCGGTTAGCTTTCGTAATGAAAATAATTGGTGTTTAAGTTAGGGGTTTGGTTTGGGTTCAAATAATAAAATAAAATGAAATAAACTAATTAAAACAAATTAAAGAAAACATTAAAAACGATGAAAAGTGCTGAATGCATTAGAGACTCAATCATTGGTTCAATTTTGACCTACATACAATCAAACATACTTCATTGAATTGTTATTCGCATACCTCTCCTAGCAACTATTAATTGTAGGTTAACGATAAGCTTTATTAACCCCAGTTTTCCCTTAGATCGTGTTTAATTAAGAGACGCTCGTTAATTAAACTTAGCCATCGAACAACCTAGGATAAGCTTTCTAGATTTAATTAGAAAACCGTATTATGAATTAGGAAAACAGATTAATCAAAGCAACAACCACACAAGCTCGGGTCATTTAACTTCGGTTATGTTATCCCTAATGATTCTACACCAATCGGAAACAGAATAGTTACGCATTGTATCCCTAATGATTTGAAACAATTCATTGCTATAAAATGAATCTCAACATAACAATTACGAATTATATTGAAGATTTTAGTAATATCCAAACACAACAATTACGAATTAAGTTCAAAATTCTAGTAACGAGTTCACACATAAACGATCTAACAAGAACGAGAATAAAGATCATTCATACATAAAAACCCAAATTCATAAGCATAATATAACATAATCAATCCTTACGAGAGAAAGAACAACAAAAACAATGAAAAAATTGTTTAACCAGGTTCTTTGGTATTGATATCTCCTCCAAACTGACGTCGGAAAGCTTAGCCCTTCATGGCCTCCTTGGATCTACAACAACATCGAGTTTTCCTTTCGTTCTTCTCTAGAATCCCCTAAATATTTCCTCCAACTTTTCATGACATTTCTGCCGTCAAAACGATGTATTTATACTCAAAACTAGGTTTTTCAGACATTAAACATCACTTTTCAGTACCTAGTTTAACATCTATCATTAGAAACCCTAGATTAGAAAGATCAAATCAACATTGGATTAAATTACTTTACTAAAGCCAACATTGAATTTAAAAGTAAAGGCATGAGGTTTAACACATAAATTCCATGTTGAAACAAACATCCTAGAATAAGTGAATTTAAAGAATCATGACTAAATTCAACTAAAGTGTAAAACCATAAACTTGAACATTAAAGATAAATAATAAATGGAAAGAGGAGGAGAAGGAACTCCAATTACTTCTTGAATCTCGATTTCTCAATCTCCAAGTTTTCCTTTTTCTTTGATTGCTTTTTGTCTTCCTCCTCCTTCCTGTTCTCCCACTTTGACCCTCTCCCGAAAAGTCTCTCTCCCCTTAAGTTCCCCCCAAAAACTCCTTTTTGATCACCGAAAACTGTCAGGAAAAACCATCATACATGGACCGTGTGAATATATACAGTCAGACCGTGTTTCTTTTGGGTCTGGCTGTGTGTTCTCACTTTGAAGGATACGGTCCGTGTGAATCTACACGGTCAAACCGTGTTTCTTTCGGGTCTTTAACTTTTAACTACTACTTAACACGGGCTGTGTGTTTTTACACGGGTAGACCGTGTATTCCTCGGGTTTACTTCATTATCTTCCCAAAATATCTACAAATATCAAGAACAAAGGAGCAGTACCAAATTCACAAAAACTAAAGACAATTTAACATCATTCAATGCAAAAACAATGACAAAATAGAGCTAAAATATATCAAGAACATTGACTTATCAAAGTTTCACATCCATGATGAATAATTCATGGGCGTGACTAACATGATGACACCCATGAATTTTATCTCATGGCCGTGAGTCATTTCTAGCACTCTTCATCTTGATGTTTTCAACATATACTCATCATCTTCATGCATTTTCTTATCTATTCTTCCCCTAATCCTTCTCATTCTTGCTTCATGAAGACAAATGATTGTGAATCTCTGGAAAACGGCTCAAATATTGTACTTTCAACTCACTTTAGCTCTTTCTCTTTTGAATTGTACCTAAAATCAAATATAAACTAAAGTGAATGTCTTAAACATTTCATATCATTAATCATTAAGTGATATGGAATAAATGTATAATCAATTAAGCATATATCAACCCTCTAGAGGAAACTTTTAAACTTGGAGCAACAATCAATCTTGGGACAACTTCATCAGGAAGAAACTTGATTGCATTTTGCCCAATCATGAATGGTTTCAAGTCTTTCCTCCCTATTTGACTTTTTTTACTAACTCTAGTTTTTCTAATCACTCTGTAATCATCACTCAGACTAATTAAGTAAGTCATAAAACTCCATTTAAATTTAATAATTTCCTGACTGATTTAGAAGGTTTTGATGAAGCATTGTGGAAAGGAGTAAGTGTAAACTTAATAGGCAATAAACAATTTATCTCTACTAGAAAGAATGGCATTATTAGATAGGAGATGAAAGATTTATTCAGGAAAAATGTGTGCAATACTCACCACTTGCTTAACACTGCTAGGAGTAATTTGAAGAAAGTTCATACTAATCTATATAATAATCTTTCATCTTAAATTCTTCAGGAATTAGAAAGGAAAGCAATGGACAATCTTTCTACAACACTAACTTATGATCATTTTCTTACAAAGCCAAGGTCCCTTACAAACTTGCTTAAAAATAGGAACTTCTCTTTCTATCATCGAGTTGTTATGACTAGAATGGGTTTCAATAAGATCATCTCTTTAGAGGATGGCAATCATAATCTAACTTCTCAACACCAATTGGTTCCTTTGACTATTTCTCCAATATAATGGGAGCCCCTACCAATATGCATTCATCCATTCCTTTACTCAATGAGATTATTCAAGACAACATTTCACCTCAGGAGATTGAAGCTTTGGATTATCCAATAACAATTTAGGAGATTAAAGAGATGCTTAAATCTCTAAATCTATTTAAAGCACTTAGCCTTGATGGGTTCAACTTCAACTTTTTCATAAAAACATGGCCATGACTAAGGAGATGGTAACTGATGTGATTTTAGAGTTCTTCTGAAATATTTCACTCTTCACAGATCTTAATAAGACTTTTATTACTCTTATTCCTAAAGGCAGGGAACACAAATCCTTTACTAATATTTTCCCCATAGCATGTTGCAATTCTATTTACAAAATAGTTTCCAAAATTTTGGTTGAGGTTAAAGAAGGTGTTCTAAAATCATTTTGATTTTATCCAAAGAGCATACATTCCAAGCAGAGTAATATGAGATAAAATTCTCCTTATACAAGATAAGAAATTATTCAAAGAAGAGAAGTGACAAGATTTGTATGCTAATATGGAATTAAGGAAATCTTATAACATTGTGGACAAGGATTTTTTAATCAACATACTTGTAATAATAGAATTTCCAAATCACTATATTTGGTGGGTTAGGCAATGTGTTGCTACTATAATGTACAACATCCTAATCAATTAGCAACCCTTAAAAACTTTAAAAAACACAAAAGGAATTAGGCATGGTGATCTAACCTCCCCTTACTTGTTTGCATTAATCATGGAAGTCTTTAATAGGCTCCTTAAAAGAATAGTAGAGAGGTTTACACACTTCAAGTATCACTCTAGATAAAAGAAGCAGGTAATTATTAATTTAAGCTTTGCAGATGACTTAATCATGCTGTCCAAAGTTGATTCTAACTCAGTTACAACCATCATTATAGCTCTGAAGATGTTCTACAAACTATCAGGGCTTGAAGTTACCTGTGCCAAAAGTGGTATCTATTTGTCTAATAGTGTAATGAATTAGGAACACTCCATAGTTGCAATCAGTAGTTTCTACTTACACCAACTACTAGTAGTCTATCTTAGCATCCCAGTGTCAACTTCAAGAATGTCATAAAGGGACTTCTCACTATTAATCGACAAGTTCCATACTAGAATATCTAGTTGGAGCTAACAATCTTACCTTAGCAGTTAAAGCTCAGCTCATTGTTTCTATTTTGAGCTCCACTAATGTAAATTGGGCAGCTCACCTAGCATTCCCTGAATCTGTAATTAAATTCATTGATAAGGCTTTCAAGAATTTCCTATGTTAGTGAGCAAAGAAATGGAAACTAAAGCCAGTTAAGTGGTCTAAAGTGTGCATTCCTATAATTGAAGATGGTCTGAACTTTATTCCTCTCAAAACTCTCAATTTGGTAACACTTATCAAATGGATTTAGAGACTATTAAGGGATAAGAAAACTTTATGGATCAAGTGGATACATGAATTCTACATCAAGGAAAGAAGTATATGTCACTTTAAACTTACTCCTGCTGCCTCCACAACAATGAAATTCATTATGAAAATCAAGGACATGGTTAGACTGGAGTTTGTGAACCTGATTGGAAATGGGAAGTCAACAAATTCTAGACTAACGATTAATACACTATAAAGCAACAATTATTAATTTATTATGGCGCTGAATCACAAGGAAGGTATTAGAGGGGCTATGTTTCCCAACATTATCTATTCAAACATTTCTAACACCATACTCAATCCTTACGAAGAAGATAACATAATCTGGAAGCAATCTAAGTCTAGAATTTTCACAAATAAGTCCTGTAGGCAAATTTCCAAGGCAACAATATCAAAAGTCCTTGGACGAAGATTGCTTGGTGCAAATATTTAGTACCCCGAGCATCCGCCACCCTATGGATGGCTATGAAATTCAAATTATTGACAATTGATTGACTGACCAAATATATGATCATACCAAACTGGTATCAATCACTTGTTTTCTCAAGGTGAATTCATTAAGGAAAGCTGGAGAATGATCCTAGATAACTGCAATATAATTGAGCCCCCGTTAGTGTGGTAGGAAATAATTGAATGGATCCCTACAATGAGGCTTACTAGCGAAGATAACAAATGTTGTTTACGCGTATCGCTATCATATATCTAGGAATCCAGATCCTTTGTCCAATATTACTCCGCCTTATTCTATCTCATGGAATTTCAGTCATTTATTTTACAAGACCCACGTAAATAAATAGCTGAAATTTATTGGACACAATAAAATATCATAATATTGGACAGAGGATCTAGACCCATATCTAGTCAAAAGTCACAAACAATAGGAAGAAACAAACAAACATTACACAGTACAAGTATTGACAAGGAACAATTTGACAGGGAGCTACTAAATAGAATCAGGCTCCATACCAATCTATTCAAGGAATCCCCAGGGCAGCTCCTTATCTTCAAGGTTTGCGTTTCTCGTGTACTGTCCTGTCTGCACTCTTATTTTGCTTAATATCCTTCTCCTTTCGCTAATCTCCTGTCTACATGAGTGACGGAACATTTTATTAAGAGGCATACAATACTTCTCAATAGTTTTGCACATTTCTTAACAACTTCATCTGCAAATCGTTAACTTTTTTTTATTTCCTTGTTTTTTTTACAGTGAAGCGCGTTTCCCTCTGATGTTTTCGCCCATTTGCTGCATCCCCTGATTTATGGTATGCGTATGTGCTGTGTTGTTGTTACTTCTGCTTGGGTTTGCTTTGCTCTAGTTATTTCTGGATTTTGATTTGTGATACATAGGCTAGTGATAGGAGAAGGAAGTCAGATGCCATCTGGAAAGGGTCGATTCTTGAATTTTTCAGGTTGAGGTTTCCAAACATAGTTCACTCAGTGATTGATGAAATGCTAATTGGAGATGGAACTGCAATTGTTTGTAACTTCTATTTTTGTCTAACCATCGGTTTGATTCTAAAGGACTCGGCTTTTAATCGATGCTTGCCCTTTATATTGCGACTATTCTTGCATCTTCAAAGCAACGTCTCAAGCATGTCTTCTGTACGGGATTCTTGTCTTTGTCCGACAGCAGTTTATAATTTTATTTTGCATTTGCAGCATAACTGGTACTAGTTTTCGTTCAAGCGGTTGACTTGAGAAATGATATCCAGCCCAGTATTCCCTAAGCAAAGTCTGGCATGTCAACCTCCTTCGTTTAGTTGCTACCTGATACCCTCTTTTGCGTCCAGGAGAATTTACACTAAAGCTCTAAATTCCTATATCAATAGAAGAACAGTGGCAATAGCAACATTGGTTTCACTTCTTGCCGCAAAGGAAGCAGGATTTAGTCACCAGAGTGCAATTGCATTAGATTTAAGATTAACTGCTCCTGGGCAAACGATTGAGGAGGCAGACGATGGAATCAGACGCCATGCTCAATTACTTTTAGAAGTAAAACCTCTGTTGGAATCAGAATCATGGACTGAAGCTCAGAAGTTACTACGCAAGAGCTCATCAAACTTGAAACAAGATCTCTATACCATAATCCAAAACAAACCTGGAAGAGAGAGGCCCCAACTGAGGAAGCTTTACTCCATTCTTTTCAACAATGTTAGCCAAGTAATTGTTCCTAATTTTTATATTTTACTTTTAATTCACCATGGCTATTTTTCCAACCATGCATGCTCCAAGATACATAGTTTGTATACTCTTTCTTTCAATTAAAATCGCTTACCAAATTGTTCAGTCATCTGATCTGATAGCTTCAGGAATAACTACACACATTTAAAAGATTTATGTTAGTTCCCATTAGTTACCGTTCAAATTTGTTTATACTTTTTTTACAGATGGTGAATCAATCCTAAGACTACCTTAAGTAGTTACAAGCATGTAACATTGTGAACCATACTGCAGTTTCCTTTTTTCAACAACTTACTTGCTATTGTGATGACAGTCTCTCTCGCTAGTCAAAAGCTTGATTTTTTTGTTTTGTTTTGGGATGTACTGCAGCTAGATTTTGCAGCAAGAGACAGAGATGCTGATCGTGCATTTCAGCACTATAAAAGCATTTCTGTTGCTTTGGAGGATATTTTATCAAGAATATGACCACCCAATTCTTGACTACTCTGGCTGAGCTGATTGGTTGAATATTAATGGAATGATTCTCCTAGGATTGGCGTGGAGTTGCAGGCTGAGCTCCATTCAAAATGCTGTTACCATTATCTTCTTCTACTTTCTGTTTGAGTTTCCTGCTATTAATTCTAAAGATTGCTGGTGAAACCCAATTTCTCAAGAATTCATGTAAAAAGCATCTAAGAATTGCAGACACTCCAACAAATTCAAAAAAATTTCTCCAGTTCAAACTTATATGGTCTAACAGTTTTCTATCAACTTTTGGTCATGAGCAAAATCACGGAGACCTTTTGTAACAGCCGATCCCAATTCAAATTGATTGTATTAAGTTGCTGT
The DNA here is from genome assembly GCA_027478595.1 of Erythroxylum anguifugum. Lineage (NCBI taxonomy): Eukaryota > Viridiplantae > Streptophyta > Magnoliopsida > Malpighiales > Erythroxylaceae > Erythroxylum > Erythroxylum anguifugum. The sequence goes on from JANIPN010000002.1 coordinate 56,777,217, forward strand.
GATGTTAAAAATCAAAGCTTCAATTTATGTCATTGCATTTATAGGTTTTCCTTAGATTTTTGTAACTAATAAATGTAATACAAACAATAATTATATGTTTACTTTCTTATCTATAAATTATTGGAAAATTTTGTAATTTGTATAAAGCATCATTGATCTTTACATAAAATTCATTTTTATCTCAAAACTTTTATGGTAGAGTTTTTTTTCCCCTTTGAATTATGAAAAGTATCAGGAAAGGATCCACGGAGGGATTACAACACCTGATTAAATAACACTTCCAAAGTAGCTATTGGAGAGCTATAAACTAGATATCAATATGGTATAAATGATACTTAGACTTGATTTGGACTTGAGGGAAGGTAAGTGCAAAGATTGATAATGAATTTTATGAAGTCAAATTTCAAATTTCAGTTGATGAAGGGCTCAAACTGATAGGTGTAAATTATAGGATGTGTTTCCAGGTTTTTAAGTGTGTTTTTTAGATTATTATCATGTGTATACTTAAAATTGTGTTACTGTTACTGTTACTGTTTGTATATGTCTAAGTGTTTGAGTGGTTTACAACATGAATTCGATCATAATTTTATATGTCAAGACGTGTTTGATGTGTTTATGAATGCATGGAAACAAGAAATTGAAGAATGAAGAAGATTGCGATGCATGCCGAAAGGCACGATCATAATGTTGCATGGCTTTTTGTCACGATCGTGCCCAGAGAGGAATCGTGCCCAGAGAGGAACATACCACGCTGGGCACAATTGTGCATGGAGGTGTTTCTAAGTGCAAGTTTTTTTGAATTTTGAGAGTTAGGGCTATTTTGGAACCAAACAAAGCGGGAAAACCCTGAAAACATTCCTAAAACCCTCAAGTTTTATAAAAGAACATGAAAAACACCAAAAAGAGGCAGCAACTACTACATCAAAGAAGATCAAAGAGGGGAGATCCAAAGAGAGCTTCAAAGAATTTCCAGCATTCCAGATCAAGACTTCAATCAATGTTCATTCTTTTTCGTTTATTTCTTTCATAGTCTTGAATTTGTATTTGGATTTCTACATGATTATGAATTTCTAAATCTAGATTAGGAATTATTATGGAATTATTTTGTGAACCTTATTTCTTGTTGAATTCAATGTATTAATGAATGTTTGTGATAATTGTCATGCATATACTTGGTAATCAATCGAGAGAGTGAATCAAGTCATCAGTGTTAAGGTGCATAACAAAAGTTGGTAGCTTAATAGACCGACAATTATTAGATTAACGAACAATTGAAGAGAGGTTTTAATTGTGGAATTAATTATTAATAGGATTGTTTCAAACCAAATTGAATAAGTTATGAGTAGTTTTGTGAATCGAGATATTACAATTCTATAAATATCAAATTCAATTAGGGTTACTTGGTTAGATCTTGAGAGAAAGTAACCAAAACTTTAGGATTTCTTGGATGAATCATATATTGAATCAACAAGATAAAGAGAATAAAATAAGGATAGAATAGTTCCGAAGTCTTCAAACTTGATAAATCTTAATTTTATTTGCAACTCAATTGTTTAATTGTTTACTTGTTTCGTTTTATTATTACTTGTTTTAATTTCAATTATTTACTTTAATTTAAATCAATTCTTAGTACCTTAGACAAAGTTCTTTTCAAGTTGTTTAGGTGTCTAATAGTCCTCGTGGGAACGATACACTTAATACTATATGATACAATCCATATACTTATAGTATTGAGAGTTATATTATTATATAAAACTTGCTCACTTAAACAACTTGAGAAGAAAAACAAGTTTTTGGTGCTATTGCTAGGGTTTTTAAATTAGGATGATTTGAATTCCTTTGATTTAAGGAATTGTTATAAACCTTTCTTGTTTGATTAGGATTGTATGAGAATAAGAATCACTTGGAGTTCAAGCAAGGTAGAACAAACTTCAACTCTCGAAATCACAAGGCAAGAAAGAGAAATCTAAAGAGCTAAACATCAAGAAGTGAGAGAGACAACGATGGCAGAGGAATTAAATCATGAAGAGTAGTATGGATTTTATGAGGCTATGGTTCAATGCGACACAACAAGGAATCACTCGAGCACCAGTGTAAACAAATACCTTCAAAATCAAACCAGCACTGTGAAATATGCTACATACCAATGCACAATTTCATGGTTTGACCAATGAAGACCCCACTGCTCATCTGGTCAATTTCCTAAAAATTTGTGATACATTTATATATAATGGGTTATCAAAAGAGGCAATGAAGATGAGGCTCTTCCTTTTACACTCAAGGATAAAGCTAAGGTATGATTTCATTCACTCAACCTAGTGAGCATGACAACATAAGAGTAGCTAGTGCAAGCCTTTTTGGTTAAGTACTTCCCTTTGACAAAGACAACAAGATTCATCAAGGAAATTACAAATTTCCAGAAAAATGAAGGGGCGTCATTATATGAAGGGTGAGTGAGAGTGATTTAAGGAGTTGCAAAGGAGCTTTCTACATCATAACTTGCCGAAGGAATTGCTGTTGCAAACTTTCTACAACAAAGTCAATCCACCCATATTAGGCACTATTGATGCAGCTATTGGAGGATCATTGATGCGAAAAACAGTTGAAGAGATAGAAGATTTGCTCGAGGAGACGATGAACAATAACTATCTTTGGAAATTAGACCAAAGTAAATAGCAGTCCTTTCGGGATTAGAAGGAAATGATTGTTATCTATTCGGGGATAACACCACAACCTAAGATTGCCATCTTAACTAAGCAATTAAACAACGTAAAAGCCACCTATGATGCTCCATTTAAAGCAATTCAACACGGATGTGAGCTATACAGACTATAGAGCCATATCATTGCTGATTACTTCTTAGAGTAAAGCAAAAATTTGGAGTAACTCAACTACATGGGAGGATAATTTGGTTAAGGAGGGAATAACCCTTATTCCTAAGTACAATCTGGGTGGAAGAACTACCTAAAATTTTCCTGGTCTAATAATACAGGGACTTATTTGAGAAATCAAGGTCCACTGGAATTTCAAGAAGATAAGTTCGGTGTTATGGATTCAAAATTGGAAAATTTTATGGACATGGTGAATTCCAAGTTCACGAGATTAGAAGAGGCCCAGAAGAGGATGAAAGGCCAATTTGTGAAAGTAGCGAAGGATTATGCCTTTTTATTTATAATTTGCAGGTTTAAGTGGGCCAGCTTGCAAATTCATTGTCTACGAGAAATATGGGGGGGAGGGGGGTCTCCTAAACAATACAGAAGCAAGTGTAAGGGAGAAACTTAAGGCTATCATACTTAGGAGTGAAAAAGAGCTAGAAGAACCTATAGAAAAAGAAACTGAAACCCACCTTGTAGAAGACGAAGAGAAGCAGAAGACGGATGAAGATAAGAATGAGGACCCTCCTTATATTCCTCCTATAATAGCCAATTTTTCAAATTGAGGGATTAGAACCCTGGATTATTGCATAGAATATCATTGAGAATTCATGAATTTCACTTCATTTACATGCATATCAATACTATACACATATGAATTATGATTTAGTAGACATTGAAAAGAATGTATATGCACTCAATTGACTTATTTTGAGGTATAAAAAGGTTAAAATGATCATGATGTGAATTGTGTAATGTTTATACCTTGCATTTTGGTTTGATTTATTACAAATAATAAAGTTGGAATTAATTGGTACAATTGGAAAATTGATGAATTTAGGGTAATCAAACTTACCTAAAGCATAACCTAATTGCAAACGAGTAATATACAATTTATGATGAATGAATGAGTAAGATTTATGAATAAGGTTATATACTCAGGATAGTCAATTGAGCATGCATTGAACATAACACATATACATGTGTATGATTGAGTACTTATTTGATTATACAAGTTAGTAATGTGTGAACTGTGTGTGTATTGCATAATTTAGAAGCACAAATTGACCGAAACTTCTAGACATTGCAAGTTCGTCAAAGCAATAATTATCTGGAGCATACTGTGAGTTCACCTAGATGTGTAATCTCAATTACATATGTGCTTCAATTTGAATTATGTGACTT
>JANIPN010000002.1:56902756-56913278 GCA_027478595.1 Erythroxylum anguifugum
TGCAAGATGTTAAGATGAGGTTCAAGCATATGCCTTTTTGGAATACAACATCATTTCTTTAACTACGAAGTTACATGAATAAGCATTTAGAAACTGTAATTTAAGAAGAATCTTGTTGTTCATGCTAAAAATAGGGCTGATTTTGTTTGACAGTATGTACTTGTAAGACTGCAAGTACAGGTTTCCTTTGTTTCTCACGAATTAAGGTGGCTGGCGATGATGTTGGATGTTTAGCAAACTTCAGCTGTTTACTGGAATAAAATTTGAGATGTAATTGTTTGAGATCATTTAATTGTCACTCAAGTTCACTGTATGAGTTGGAAAGTAATCTAATGTTTAGCAATTATCACCTGGCATTGAAAAAATTTATATATCACTATGACCTGGGAATGCTGTGGATGATATGCAGCTTTAGATTGGAAAGCCTCTCATAAATATGCTTTTATAACTGCTAGGTTTTCAACATATCTTAGTTCTATAAATTGGTGATTTTCCACGGACTTATTTCTAGAATTTATCAAGCATGGGCTAATCCCACCAATTGTTCTAGTATTGTTATTCACTTATATTGCTTGCTCTGCTGCACTTGTTTATAGCGTAGTTCACTGCTGAAACAACATGGATTTTTCTATTCTGATAGTTGAAATATGTCTACAGGACTTCAGCTTAGGGAAGAGGGTTATACTTGCCTTTCAGACACTCGGCGTTGTGTTTGGTGACGTTGGTACAAGTCCATTATATACATTTGACGTGATATTTACAAAAGCACCCATTAAAGGGAAAGAAGATGTTCTTGGTGCATTATCCCTGGTCCTGTATACCTTAGTCTTGATTTCACTGGTGAAATATGTGCTTGTTGTTCTTTGGGCCAATGATGATGGTGAAGGTATATTGAATAAATTGATAACTCCTATCTCTTTTGTCTATCTCTTGCACAAACAATCAGTTATACACAGACAAACACACATACAAACCCAGCCAACCACCCAGTCACTTGCATCCACAAACACTCTGACACAAACCTTCACCTACATGTACAGACATGCACACTAACCAAAAAAGTGTGATAAACACGTATATTGAGCTGTGTAACCAGGTGTCGCTTGATGCACCATAGCATTCACATAGGCAGGAAGCATACATGGTTCATAAGAGAGCAGAGCTGTATACTCAGAAATGTTCTCATATAACGTTGCATTAAAATAGAAAAGGAAAAAAGAAAATAATTGAGTTTTTGACAGTTCCAGTTTTGTATTTTAGGTGGCACTTTCGCCTTGTATTCGTTAATTTGCCGGCATGCTAAGGTCAGCCTACTTCCAAATCAGCTTCCTTCGGATGCCCGTATATCAAGTTTCAGGCTTAAGGTTCCATCCCCAGAACTTGAGAGATCACTAAAGATCAAGGAAAGGCTTGAGACTTCATTAACCATGAAAAAGCTGCTTTTGATGTTGGTACTTGCAGGAACATCTATGGTGATTGCTGATGGGGTTGTCACCCCTGCAATGTCAGGTTTTAGTTCTCATACTTGGATTTCCTTTGTTGTCAATGAGTCATTTACAATAAGAGCTCATTAGTCATTGTGGAGAGTATGCTTATGTTACAGCTACCTCTTTGGCTTGTTATATTAGTTCACATGTTCATTGATTATAATGCAGTAACATCTGCTGTTGCTGGTCTTAAGGTTGGAGTAGCTGCAATTGAGCAAGGTAATATGATATTTTGAAGCCTCTGTTGGTAGTTTTGTTTTGGTTTCACTGAGATTTCATCATAATCTAGTTTTCACTTGTTCTTTGTGGCCATGTATTTTCTGGAGCATACAGATTTTTCTTTTTGAGCTTTTCCAACATGAATCTTTGTTGGGTTTGAGATTTCCTGTAATTTGAGCATAGATCTCTCGTAATGGTTATTAGTAATGAACTTTAATTTAATTCTGATGTGTAGTACTAGCAAATGGAAAGAAATTTCTTTAAAAGAGGATCTTGTGTGCATCACTTGTGCTAAATGATATTGTGAAATACAAAAAATTGAAAACTTGAAGCCTAGGAACTTTTAGAGCTAAATTATTGCCACAGGGTGTCATTTTGGTAAAAACTGGTATCACAAGGTTGTCAATGAAGGCCATTATCTTTCTTCCTTTGTTTCCCTTATGATGTTAGTTTGAATTTAACGGGGATTTGAATTGAGCAGCTATGAATGGCTACAGAAGATCTCAATGCTATGTTATAGAAATGTAAATAAGCTGTAAATTTAGAGTTTTGGAGTTTGGAATAAGAAATGAAGAAGAAAAGGTGAGTGTATAGAATAGGTTGGAGAACTAGGAATTATGCCCGGGATCAAAGGATCACTCTTAAATAGAAAGCATCATATTTCCAAACTGAAATTTGGAATTGAGAAAAAGAAAACACTCTTTGTTATTAACATAAACATCGAGACGTATAATAAGTCTCCTGCAAACTCACTTCTTATGTAACTAGGACCCTTAACTTTATCTTTTTCTAATAGATTTTGAATCCTAAGGTAACAAGGATTAAGCTCAAAATCAGCTTTATATTTCCATTCAATTTCAAATAAGGAAACTAACAATTATAGAAAACTGACTGGACAAAATAAATAATGTAGACTGTACACTTTACTTTTGGTGAAATCAAATGGAGACTGTAGCTCAACCCCAAATATGGATTTTGATATTAAAAGTATTTAATCAACTTTTTCATAAAACAAATTGACTAATAAAGCTGCCACCTAAGAGGGATTATTGTCTAAATGGGGAGAAAAAAGAGCTTCTAGTAAAATAGTTGTCACAATAAAATTTAGCTTATTGGCAACCCTATTGGCAAGTTACAGAGAATCTCACTTCTCATAGATTTGGCACTCAATACTATCTACTATTGAAATGAAAGCTCAGGACTTTGATTTTATTAGAATCCGTGTTAAGAATATAGACAAATTACCATAGATTTGGTAATTTTTACAGGATTGACTCCTGTTCTCTTCTTAACTTTGAACATTTTGCCTGGAAATCAACGAAAGGACTAGTGGCTTTGTAGAATACAAACTAAGAAAGATCTGTGATTTAAGAGATGTCTAGGTTAGTTTTTGATTTTCTTAATCATGTATCTGTTTGTGTTTGTTGGAGGAAAAAGAAGAGGTTTAGGTTATGCATTCTGATACGTGTTTGTAGAAGCTTTCATCGTCTATTCAATAACTAGAGTGGTGGGAAATAATGAAAGCCCTTTCATTCTGTCTCCTATCACCAGACAGTAAGATTTGGTGTAAGATGATGAAAAAATGGAGGAAAAAAATGAGAGATACAAACAGAGAAAAATGTTGGTAAAGCCTTTAGCAAGGCTAAGTTGCAAAATTTGCAGGTGTGGAGGTTGAGCAACCATTACATACAAGGGATCCAGTGCATTTAAGAGTTCTACAATCTTTTGCATATGCCATTTATTAGTACAACCAGGTCCTGATAGGCATGCTAGATCTTTCTTAAGCGATTGCGCTCCTTTCTGCAATTATCAAATGAATTCTCTGTAAAAACTGTCTGGGAATATACTAATTTGTCAGTTACTCTGCTAAATTGTGAATGGATATGTATTTGGAGTAAAGTTTGGTGCATATTCTCTTTTCTGATTTAATACTGGTTGATTAGCCTCCTCAATGATTTATTTTCCTGATAATACCTGTTTTCAAATAGATTCAATTGTTTTTAGATTCTTCTCCTGGCACAATAGTCCCAATCTATTGTTTCATGTATTCCTTTGAAAACTATTGACATCAGCATTCAGGGTGTTTAATGGAGGCAAGTTAGCTGTGTGATTTATTTCTATTATTCTTTTTTCTTTGGTGCAGAGCAAGTGGTGATGATTTCGGTTGCCTTTATTGTAATTTTGTTCAGTGTACAGAAGTTTGGGACGAGTAAAGTGGGACTTCTTGTTGGCCCTGCTTTATTCATATGGTTTTGTTCTCTTGCTGGCATTGGAATTTACAACTTGATCAAATATGATACTAGTGTTTTAAGAGCATTTAATCCTGTCTACATCTATTACTTTTTCAAGCGGAACTCAACTAAGGCCTGGTATGCCCTTGGAGGTTGCCTTCTATGTGCAACAGGTAGCTAATTTGTTTCAAGTGTACAATTAGCTCTTTTCTTGTTCTGCACTTTCCTTTCCTTTTAGTTCTTCGTGGACTGTGATAGAACACAAAGTTGATAGAACACTAGCAATCTTTATTTATATGTGTTCTGTTGTGTAGTATTCCAAACACCCAGTACACCCAGTGCTTAGTAAGTAAATGACAGTGTGTTCTTTAGACTCTAATTCAAGAAACAGAAAGAAAAGAAGTATAGCAGTAATGTATGCTCACAAGACTGCTCCTGGACCTTCTCCTCCAAGAACTCCCTGAACAAACAGCACCTTTTTCCTTCCTTTTGGTTAGCTTTCAAGAGGCTAACCACTCTCCCAACTTCAGACTATTTTTTCCCTATCCATTTCTTACCTCATGTTCTGCAGAAATACCCTCTTCTCTCTCCTGCCCAGTGGGCCCCACTGCTGCCAAGTTAGTTAGGATTGTCCTCCCTTTTTCCCCCTGCAGCAGCCCCTCTCTCTATCTTCTAGAATATACCTTCAACCCCACGTGCCCCTTCTTCCTTTTATAAACTTTCTCAATTAAGGGTCTATTACAACCTTACCCCTAACTAGTAAAGAGACTGTTTTTGAATCATCCACGTAAAAATAATAATAATAATAATAATAATAATAATAAATAAAATATGAAATAAGTAACAAACTAAATAATACGATAATAATAATAATTAGGAAAAAGCTTCGGCTAAATCCCTAAGAGGTAAGTATTAAATATAAAGTTTAGGCTAAACATTTATTTCAAAACTAGTTACGTCTCAAAGTACTAATAATTTCATTAGTTTAGTCTTCAGCCAAGGCATCACTATAAGATAGAGATATGTTGTACCACTTATAAACACTCTTTACTATCAAAAATCATAATATTATTACCTCGTCCCTATATCTCCCCATATCTTTGTAAGTTTCCATTCCTTCTTGCTCTCTTTTCTTCTCCTCCAATTATCTTCTCTCTCTTCTTTGTTCCCTCTTACCATGTAATATTGTACATTAGAAACATAAAAAAAGATAGAGCATCTAACACTCTAATGGTCGGCACCACAATAGTAAATAACCTTTACTTGCGTGATACTAAAATTTTTACAGATAATATTTAGTTCATTCTTGAGTTTCACCTAATTGTTTAACCTTTTGGACTAAATAATCCTTTGACATAATGAAAGCCTTGGTAACCTAGAGTGTCTAAACTCAAACCATATTATTCCCATCCTAGTTCAATATTAGACTCCACTTTCAGCAAAAGGAGGTGGAATATACTACATCTACAAACTTTGAGCTAGTGGGCTTTTGTATAAAATGTGTTAAGTGCTCAATAGTTAGGAATAGTATAAAAAATTTGAGGTAAACAAACATCTGGTATAAATGTGCTACCTTTGCTATTGGGGCCATTTCAACAGCTATATGAACAATGTGTATAGGTGGCTCTCTCACAATCCCTCCAAATACAGGTACGTGATAATCCATACCATCTTTGTTGTCAAAGATTCCACCGTCTTCCCTCTCCGAGAATACAAAATCCAACATGTAGACATCCAGTGGGACCTTGACTGCATAAACATTTTCCACTGACTAATTTAAGCATACCAAATAACATGTTTCTTAATATAGTAAGACACCGTGCAAGAGACCACAATTAATATGGTTTGACATCAAATTGACTTGCAACTTTGGGACATACAATTAGGTATGACATTTAGAAAAACACATGTTATGAGCTGTCTAATTTTGCAATTTAAGTGCACCATAAACAAGAACTATTAGCGAAGTAGCAAAAATCAAGTGAACTATAAACTGAAAAATATAACATAAGCATTTATAGAAGTGAAAACCTAAATAAGGTAAATATGTAAAAACAAAGTACCATATCTAACATAATAATACAGAGCATATGCTTGCATAGAACGATAAAGGCTCACAATTATAAATTCCCCCACAATATCATCGCGTTATGTATGTTCAAAACTTGGCAGACTTCCCATAACTTGTCAAAGATCAACAATATTTTCTCAAACAAATTGGATCATCTGGGTCCTAAGAATCTAAAATGGCAACTAAATAATCAAAATTTTCTAGTCTACCCACATATTTGAGTTTTGAATTAATTTTAAGCTATCATCAACACTTTCTTGGGGTTCTGTCAAACGAATTAATTTTAACCAATACATAAAAGTTTTTACCATTTCAAATATCACTTTCACAAGCTGCAGAATCAAACATCAAAACTCTAATAACATGCATATATTATAACGAAATAACACTCATGTCTTTTGGGTAGAAGTAATGGATTAGGTTAAATTAAGTCACCAACATATATTATACATACAAACATGTGAAAAGACAAAATAGATAGTATTAATATGTCAACAATATCAAAAAGGGTATTATTATGTTTAAGAATTCAAATAGGAGAACAGAAAACAAAACTAGAGCCATATGCTAACCAGTTGTTTTCACATGAGGACCATTATCTGCAGGTACCATTTTTTGTGGTGGCAATGGACCTCTGCGATGCGTCCAACGATTAAAAGAACATCTGAACCAAACTTCAGGTTTTCCATTCAGAATCGTGCTTGTAGGATTGTAGAAAACAATAACATCACTTCCAGCTTGAACATCAAGAGGCTCGGTGTAGACTACATGTTTTTGAGATAGCAAAAATCTTTTAAAGGTTTTCTCTTTAGTTTCAGCTTTCATACGTGCTGTTTTTTCAACCTGTATAAAAAAAAAGATGAACAGAAATTGGGATTTCAGACTTTTGAATATCAGAAGTAGCATTTAGAAAGAAGACCAGGTTTTATTGAACTCATCAATTTACAAATGGTAGATCACCATTAATTGTCAAATAAAACCACAAATAGCCATAGCCAACTTGTCATTAACACGAGAAGCACTTGGAGAGACATCATACCCAACTTTAGGGGCAAGTCCATGGCCTCATCAAATATCCAAGAATATAATCAATAAACAAACTCAGAAAACATCAAAAACTTGAATCTCTTTTATATTTACTAATCCTAGAATTTGACCTAGTAGCTTTGTATGGAACATGATCTGCACACACCTTAGCATGAAAAGCCTCCTCCCTCAACCTCCTCTCTTCCTGAAGCTTTCTGTAGATCTGGTGCTCTTCCTCAACCCAATACAAGTCTTCAGGAATAGTTTTTGGGACAATGGCATGGAAATCTTGGCGTCTATTGTTATCATAAACACTTGCACTATGAGGTGGACCATCAGTAAAGACCCAATCCAAGACAAAAGCACGATCAGGCACAATAACTGCAGAAAAATTATTGCACCAAAGGAGAAGAAATCATATCACAAAACAGGATGCAATAACAACCAATGAAACATTCTGCAAATGAAATTAAAATCATGAAGCATTCTTTTTTTAGCCTTATAAAAAAAGAAACAAATTGTGATACTACTATAGGAGTATTCCAAAACTTTTGTCTATCTAAAACAAATCAACAAATGAAAACCAAAAGTGCCTTTTTAACCATGCTTCTATTATTAGAAAGAATAGATATTATGCAAAATAATCACATAAGGGTTATTTACTGAACGAATCCTACAATTATTAGTTCCAACTTTTTTTTTTGTTGGTTTTGTTATTGACCAAGGATTCTTTCTTAACCATATTTGTAAGTCAGACTTGAGAATTATGTAATAAATTTTTTTTCTATGCACAGTAATGATATCATTACTATACGATATATACCTTTTGCATACCACCAATCACCATCCATGCTTTCTGACCTGACAAGCTTTTCAACAATAGATAATCCATCCCTCCAATTATTATAGCCTCCATGAATCCAGAGGTCTTTAGCATTGGTAAGAGGACCTGAGCTTTTGTTATAGTACAATTTGACCATGTCCTGACCTTTGAACTCACTGGGCTCTATATACCACACCTTATCAATTGACAGTGCAGCCTTCTTCATAAACTGTTGTAATGCTTCACGTCTCTTTTCAATTTCTGTCCTTGCCTGTGCTTTATCAGCTTCACTTGCAACCTTCTCTGCTTCTCTTTGCCTTTGCTCTTCCTCTTCTCTTTCCCTTTCTGCCTGCTCTTTTGCTAGTTTCTCCAACTCCTTACGCTTCTCCTCAAGCAAAAAATCATCAAATGCAAACACATCCATTCCACCTTCAATAGGTATGCAAAAATCATTCTTGTCATTATTGTCATAAACGTTTTGGCCGTTATAGAACACAAAATCCATCTTATATGCTTCTTTTGGAACATGAATCTGGCAAGACCACCAATCACCATTTAGTTGGGTCTTATTTAGCCTTCTAGTAAAAGATCTCCATCTCCAATCATTGAAGGCGCACATGATTAAGACATCTGGCTCCTTGTTCAGTGTAGAGAGACTCCTATTGAGGAACATTTCTATATCTATATCAGGTTTTACCACCTGAGGATAAACAAAGAATTTCTTTTCCTTTGAGAAGTTTTCTTCAGCAAGCTTCTCAATTTCTTGTTTCCTTAACTTTTTATCCATTTCCAGCTTCATGTTCATAGCATCTTCCGATGTTTGCTTATCTGATTCAACACTTCCCTTTCTTACAAAGGTGTCATCCTTCATGTTGTCAGACTGGCTGGTGTTTACAATGGTTCCATCCGCTTGATCACTTTCAGGAACACTCACTTTGTTGGCAATCAAAGATACTGGGTGTGTTTTCTTTTCCTCATGGACCTTGTTCTCCTGAGGCAATTCACTTTCTTGCTCCTTATCAGGTCTTATATTTAGCACTCCCTTGCAGGGATCCACAGTATCAGTAGGTGTTTTGGTACTTGAATCTTCCTTAATTTCATCTTTATTCAAATCCTTTTTCGGGGTGCTTGTTCCAACAAATGTCTTTGGTGTGAATCCCTTTGGAGCAGAACTATCTGGTCCTGCAGTTGATTTTTTTCTTTGCCTCCTCTTAGAAAAATCTGAATATGCATAGAGTGAAAGAATAATGATATTATGACAAGAATGACCAAATAGAGTTTTAAATTCTGATCCTGCAAACCATCTTAATGAGAAAAAGCTACCTGCACTTGCAATCACTTCACTGCCTAGGTGCCCATGTTGCCAGAAAGTAAGCTGAAAGAAAAAAATTGAAATAAAAGATTCTGTAATCAAAGAATACAGGCGGCAAAACATAATCCTATTAATTTTTCAGTAATCAAGCGACTAGAGTTGGGGCCTAAAATCACTGTGACGACTCAAAACAGCCAATTCAATGACACTGCGTACTGCGGACAACGAAATCCTCGTAGCCAGAGAGCGGAAACCTTCAATTAACATCACCGGAAGTGAACATACTCAGCGCGTAACTTGCGCGCAAATTTGAATTGCAAATTCAACAAAAAAAAAAAAAAAGACCAGCAGCAATCAACATAAGCACATATTAAAGGCGGAACAAGATGGCACATGCATAGCTGAAATGAGTGAAACATCATACCAAACGTAGAAATCCAAAAGCACTTACACTTAAAAACTGGTTTGTTCTGATAGATGGGAAGGACCCAAGAAAAGGTTTGATTTCTGAACGAGTTCTGCTATGAAAGACAGTTCTCCAACTCAATGGCCTCTGTAATTGCAAACCCACTTCCATAGCCGATTGATTGAAGTGAAATCTGATAAAAGGAATGTTCTTTTGTTCCTAGCCAACACAATACATTCACTTGTACGAATGAGACACCGCTTGGTCCACCATGAACCAAGAATCGATCTCCATCAACAACTGTGCACATAAATAAAAACTCGTATTTAATTTAAAGAATTTTCATTTATAACGATTTATTAAACTTTGGAGATAACGACACCAGAATCCCAGCCAGTTAATTGCACATGATGTTATAACGGCCGATTAAGCTGCTTTCAAGGGTGAAGATTCGTCAGAGGAAGGCGTTTCATGTGAGGTTGGCTGCACGGGAACGGGAAAGGATATGTATGTGAATTGCTTAAATAGGTAATTCTAGAGGCTCTCAGCTCCTGACGCTGATAACCTTGGAGAGGAATAAAAAAGTGGGAAGCTGACACCGCAAATGGTCCATACCATGTGTTATCTCTAGAAATTTTTTAAATTTATGAAATAGTTCTTAAAATTTTTAAAAATTGCAAAATAGTTGTAATGTCTATATTAGTATATTATACAATTGTACTGTACACTTTACTAGTTTACTGTTTACATCGACTATGCTTTCAAAAATCTTAATAATAAATAATAATGACAATTAATATAAAATAACAATAATTTTTAATATTTCACATATAAATAATAACCACAATTAATATAAAAAAGATAATCATTATCATTCAAATATAAAATTAAGAATAAATAAAGTATTTAAAATATTATAATAATACAATTTCATCATTTTAATAAAT
>JANIPN010000002.1:56992582-57002701 GCA_027478595.1 Erythroxylum anguifugum
TGAATAACTGTTTTTTCAAAAATCAAGAAACAAGAAGAAAGAAGCAGTTATCATGAAGCGGTTGAAGACGAAGGCTATAAATACGAGTCAGAGTCGAAGACTGCAGAAGTTGGTGAATTTTACAAGAGCACAAGATTCGAAAGCTACAAATATTATTCATTGTGCTAAATTCTAGAGCTACTATTGTCTGTAACAAAACTCGAAACCTCTTTCAGTAGAAAGAAGAAAAATAGATAGCCTGAAGAGGCTAAGTGTGAAAAGAATACTTACTGTCAGGGACCTGAAGAGGCTCGGTGAAAAGAATATTTGTAATTTTTGAGAAGTTTAGTGAAATCTCAGAAAGGATTCTGAGGACTGGACGTAGCTCACGGTTTGAGGTGAACCAGTATAAATCTGCTATGTCGATTCTTACTCTCAACTTTCAACTTTAAACTTTTACTCTTATTGTATCATACAAGTACTTATAAACAAATTACAATACTTCGTGATACGTTTACTCAATAGTTCTGAAAAAGCAAGTTGTTTAAAAAGGGGATTAGTTTTTAAAAAAGGGATACACAATTCAACTCCCCCTTCTTGTGCGTTTTGTATATCAAATATAAAGGCTGTACTAACGTGTGATTTACTTCATATCTCAGATGCCTTGCAAGTGAGGAGCCGAATATTTGGAGTCGTTTCTTTTGCTGGCCAAAATTTTCATTCAACACCAATTTCCATATGGCGACAAACATTACTCCTTTTCATGTTGTGTATAAACGTGACCTTCCTACCTTACAAGTGTATTGTCGCAATGATACTCACATAGCAGAATTGGAAGAACAACTTGTTGAAAGGGATGCTATATTACATGTTTTAAAGGACAATTTATTCAAAGCTTACACTAGGTTGAAGGCACAAGCAGATAAGAATCATAGAGAAAAATCATTTGAAATTGGTGATGTTGTCTTCTTACAAGTCCAACCATACAGGCAACATTCGTTAGCTAGGCGTATGAATGAGAAGCTTTTGCCTCGGTTTTTGGTCTTTATAAGATTCTCAAACGTTGGGGTCTAATAGCGTATGAACTAGAGCTCCCTGCTAACGCCAAGGTGCATCCTATTTTTCATGTCTCACTACTTAAAGAAGCTAAAGGACAACTCTCCACCAATCCGCCAGCTCCATTATCTTTGAATTCCAATTGGGAGTTTGATGTGGAACCTCAAAAAGTATTGGCTCACCTTTGGATTAAGCATGGTGACGAATTAGATTTGGAATTGCTCATCTTATGGTAGAACCATCCTTTTGAAGATGCCACTTGAGAATCATATGACCTATTACAGCAACGATATCCCTATTTTTACCTTGAGGACAAGGTGACTTTCCAAGGGACGGGTACTGATAGACCACTAAAGACATACTTTCGTAAGAAGACTAAGTCAAGAGCAGATAATGTAATTAGTTGGCAACTATTAGAGGAAAAATAGGAAGAGTTTGTGGTTTCAGATTTTCAGTAGAAATGGGCTACTTGTTAGTTTCTGAATTTTGGTAAAAGTGGGTTACTTGTTGTTATCTACAATTAGGATTTATTATTATTTACAAATAAGTCTCTAGGAGTCAAGTCTATACATTGGTCTGTAGTAACTGTCATTAGGTGTGCAATCTTTCTATTTTTAAGTATATTCTTAGAGTTTAGGCAGCTCGAATTGTCTTTTGTTACTAATGTGGTTGTCTGTGAAATTCTTTAATACTCTCTATATCAATTTACTTGCATTCAATAAACAATTGTATTTTTTCCTTTTCAAAGCATATTCTTTATTTCGTTCTAGTTCTACCATAATATTAGACGGAAAATTTTTAGTATAAAGAAGTTCAGATTCTTTGTCCGATATTATTACGTCTAATCTTGTCCGATGCTCAAAATGATATTATTTTGGGCATTTTAGAGGTTACCCAAAACGACCTCATTTTAGGTATTAAACAGGATTAGCCATTAATATTTGCACAGAAGATCTTCGGTGAAAAGGAAGCAACAGAAAAAATTAAGACGGGCAGCCCCACCAGAGCCATGGCCGGCTCCCCCATTCTGAGACGTCGTAATTAATCATAATACTCTCGCCAACCACGTCACAATTTTCGTACGTGAGAGCGAGAGCAGTCCTCTGTTTGGAACGTGCAAGGAGGAAAAACAAGTGGCGGCAAGTACTAAAGGCATTCATGACACTAGCAACAGCAAGCAATTACATCTCAGTTTTCTGTGGTTCCCACAAAATTTCTTTATCTCTTTTAAAATACAGCCAGCTGTTCTCTACCTCTAGTCCCCACACTCATTACTTACCCACCTCCCTCTCTATCTCTCCCACTTCTCCCTTGCTTTCACATACTCTGAATTCCAAGCTACAAAATTTCTTCCCTCTTTTCCCTTTATTGTCCTCCATTTATGCTCCTCTTCTGTTCTTTAACTGTTTGGTTCTTTTGGTAGTGACAAAGGTGGAGGCATGAATGAAATGGTGACTTGCAACATGATTCTACTTGAACTGTTTCTGTTGCTTTTGAGTGAGTTCCACCTCTTATTCTCCGTTCCTTTAACTTGGTTTACTCGTTTAGCTTGATCTGTGAGCTATCTCTCTACTTGTTGCGTATTCTGGACTTCAATTTGTCATCTGGGTCTTACTTATATTTTAGTGTGCTATATCTTGGGAGGTATCTGGGTTTTACTCGTCAACTGGGCCTACTTGTTTCGTCTCAGCTCACTATCGTTTAGCATCATGGCAGGGTTTGTTTGCATTAACTGTTTCTGTTGGTTTATTTAGAGACTGGACAATGTGATCTTCTGAGCTTTCGTGGGATTAGCATTTTGAGCTTCTTTTCTTCTGATCAGTTAATTAAGTTCACGGTCATTCTTTAGATTGTATTGATCAATAACTCCAGGATACTATTTTTAGCTTACAATTCTAAACTGCAACCTTGTTGGTTTAGACAACGGTTGCAAATCAGTTTTTCTGTAATGGGAATGTGTTAATTTTGAGGACGAATTGCTGTGAAAGTAACTTCTAACAGCCTCCAATGCATCTCAGTGGTATTGTGACATAGAGTTGTTTGCAGAAGTTTTTACACAGTTCTGAAAAAATATGAGACATGTAATTTAATATTCGATTTTCAGGACTATTAAATATATTCGGGTAATATAGTCCAGGAGATCTGAATTTGGTGATGTATTTAGATACTTCTACATTCTATATAGACTACGATAAAAAGAATTGGGTTGAGATATATGTGGCATGCGTGTATGAGCATTGGCTGAAGTAGTTTTTTTTTTATAGAAACCACAATGCTCTATCTCATGGTTGACCTTTTTGGTAATGTGGCTGGGAGTACGTACTGCAGCATGTCACTCCTGGCATTCTTGTGTCTTATGAACTAAATTGATGCTAAGGGATATGATGATTTTTTTTAATTAACTCACTAATGGTTCTCTTATAGGTCTTAATGGTTGCTACTGCAACCCCTTAAACCACCTTGGAATCTCTGTGTCAACTGACGGCAGATTGGATGCATTTCTTCCTGTGATCTCTCCAGACACAGCTCCTCAGCCCTTAGTTCCTCTTCTTGCACCTTCTCCTTTATCACCTTTCACAAATGCTACTATTCCAAAATTATCAGGTTTTCTTTTCTGTTTTAATTTTGTAACATTAATCTCATTACTAGGCACTTAATGTGCGAAACTACTTGTTGAACTTACTGCTATCCTCTTTTTTGTAGGAGTATGTACATTTAACTTCACTGCTGCTGAAAGATTGATGAGTATGACATCAACTGATTGTCACGAGTTCTTTGCACCATTGTTGGCTAATGTTATATGCTGTCCACAATTAGAAGCAACCCTTACAATTCTTGTTGGACAATCTAGCAAAACGACCAATGTGCTTGCTTTAAATGGAACTGTTTCCAAGTTTTGCCTTTCAGATATTGAGCATGTTTTGGTGGGTCAAGGTGCTGAAAATAATCTTGCGAAGATATGCTCAATTCATCCCTCAAATCTTACAGAAGGGTCTTGCCCGGTTACAGATGTTACCGAGTTTGAGAGCGTGGTAGAATCTTCTAAGCTCCTTCATGATTGTGAGAAGATTGATCCTGTGAAAGAATGTTGTGAACAAGTTTGCCAAAATGCCATTTTAGAAGCCGCTACTGGACTTGCATCAAAAACTTCTGAACTTTTGAGCAACCATTCATCAAAGAGTTTACCTGGACACTTGAATAGGGTTAGTGATTGTAAAAATGTTGTACTGCGATGGCTAGCTAGGAAGCTTGACCCTTTACATGCGAAGCAGGTGCTCAGAGGATTATCCAATTGCAATGTCAATAAAGGTGAATCTAAACCATACAAGTGTGGTTAACTAACTTTATTTACAGTGACTGGAAACTACTAGAATGTTTCTTGAGGTTTCTTTTATTTTTGAGAGCATGCTACACCTACATGGACAATGTAGAGAAGATCAATCATCAGCTGTGATGTTGAAGAAAATTGCTTTGTGTCACCATTAATTCAATCTATTGACTCAATCATGTAATGTCGGAGGTAGGAGATAAGGAATAAACAGGGGAGAATGGGGAGAACATAGTGGGAGAGGAAGAACTTGTTCATTACATGTGAAGAAAAGGAATGAGAGAGTACATGGTGCTAGTATATATTAGAAAGATCAAGTGACATTGAAATAATGCTTTATAGTACAGGCTTCCTATCGTATTTTCTGGACATAAATTTAGTTGTATGTCTAAAGAATCTCTTTGGAAGTAAGATCTTTGTTGATCGCTGTTAATTGCTATACATATGGATGTGGACATTTGTCAGAAACTACAGTTTGTTTATCTTATCCTTTATGCATATATTGCTAACATTGTTCTTATAGACTGCAAATTGACAAGTGTCCTGCATATTGTTCTGATTATATATTGATTTCATCCTGCAATGCCAGTCTCATCAGCTGACATTATTGATCTCTTGTTCTTTTTGTCAATATTTCTCTTGTTCTATGTTTTTCAGTTTGCCCTCTGGTTTTCCCTGAGATGATACATGTTCCAAAGTCATGTGGAAATGGTATAAATAAAAAAACAGAATGCTGTAGCGCGATGGAGAGCTATATCTCTCATTTACAAAAGCAGAGCCTCATAACCAACTTGCAGGCTTTGGATTGTGCTAGAACACTTGGATTGAAGCTGCAGAAATTAAATATAACCACCGATGTTTATAATCTTTGCCGTATCACTCTCAAGGATTTCTCGCTGCAAGGTTGGTGTTATATTTTCTCCCCTTTAGTAAATCCCCTCTTTCTTATTTATCTGTTATAAAATATAAGTTTTAATCCTTTAATTCTTGTTTTTTTGTTTTAAGAAGAAACTAATCCTGGATTTTATTGTCATTTTGCTCTTTTGACATGGTATCGATGATCAATGATTGAACTGCATCAGTTACTAAACAAGGTAATTTGGAGACTTCATGAACTTCTATATTACATTTCTTTTCCATGCAATCTATTGTTTACTCATCAGGTACCTTTGAGTAGCATTTTCTGTATGTTGATTTTCATACTTAGAGTTATCTTTTCTCTAGATACATTATGTGGAGTCATTTAGTTGTTCTCTAGTAAGTTCTCCATATAGTAGTGGGGCCACATTAGGGCCAGTAGAGGATATCCCCTCATGTTTAGGGCCCCTGATTAGGCTCTTATGTTCATTATACTTTCCTCTCAAGTTACGTCCTGGTTTGCTAGGAGTATGCTTCTTGGCCGTAGGCTAATTATATCCATGTGATATGTATCTTAAGGACTAATTATGAGTCGATCAATGTTTGCTTTCTGCCTCTTTTTGATAGAGTAATGTTTTCCATAGTATCTTAGTCTGTCACATATTTGCCTTCTGGTCGTGCTTAATCCTATATGATATGTTCCAATCTTAAATGGGGCAAATATATAAAGTTCAGGGTTTTTTTTTTTTTTTTGCCAAACAAAGGCATATATGCCTATAACTAATTGTACGGATATGTATTTGGTCGTTGAACCCTCATTTCTCCCACATATTACTATCTCCTTTCTTTTTAGGCACCTCTTTCCTGTCTCCTGTTCCTTCCCTTCATGCTCCTTTTCTTTTGAACATAACTTATTTATCGTTTGAGGGTGAATGCTGATAAATCATTTACTTATCTCAAAATAATAGTCATGTAATGGAGAAATTTTGTTCTTTCGTAATGCAATCACATCAAACTGGCCTTCCCAGAAGAAAATGGCAATCCATAATTTGAAGGTGAAACATTGGTGTTATCGCTCATAGACTGACACAAAACTACACCCATAGTGAAGGGAAAATGAAGAAAGAAATACGAGTAAAAGCAAAGGAGAATATGTTCTTTGTCAACCTCAACAAAGTTATTGTCAACCTCAATAAAGTTACGCCGTCACATTTTGTGTACCATTAATCTTCTCCAGTCACAGTAGAAATGTAATGTCAGACAATTCTACTTTTCCTTTTCCCTTGGGAAATGTGCTACAATGGGTAGTTGGAACTTATAGCTTAGTTTCTGATGGGTTGGAACTTTCGTACTTCCAATAATCTGCTTCATGCCTCGTATCATTTTGGAACAGAGTCTGGATGCCTCCTACCAAGCCTGCCCTCGGATGCAACATTTGATAAAGATACAGGAATCAGCTTCATTTGCGATCTGAATGACAATATTCCGGCACCATGGCCCTCTTCATTGCAACTGCCAGAATCGTCGTGCAATAAAAGTATGTCTTTCAGTCTAATCCTAGAAGAGCTTTTGATCTTTAGCCAATTTCATTGAGATTAACATTTTGACTTTGCAGCGATTAGAATTCCAGCACTTCCTGCTGCTGCAACAAATGCTCAAAATGGTGAGTATCATGGAGTGCCTTTTTTTCTGTTACTAGTTTCCTTGAACATTAACAACATAATTAGTTGGTAGAGAATTCGCTAGGTTATGCTAAGCACATTAAAACTTGCTTTGGCTCAATGTAAAACCCATGACCATTACTATATTTCCGAGAAAATTTTGTGGTGTTCCATTAACTTGTGAATTAGAGTGGCGGCAGTTGTGAATCAACGCAATTATGCAAATAAATCCATGTGAGCACAAGAAAAAGGGAAACTAAGAGACCTTATGAAAAAATAATCCGCAATTTTCCGGCTTTTCTCTTGGTCTGATAGCTTAATTGCCATGAGGATAAAACATCCTGTCTAGTGTCTACATCTAATCCATAAGGAGCAGCCTATTTTACTGAAATGAAAGAGGCCTCTACATGTTCGTTTCATTAGTTTTTCATATTGCTTAATGTTTCTGTGACAGGTCTTTTCCATGGAGACGTGATAACAAATATGCTACTTATTGCGTCCTTGGTTATCATAGAGATTTTATAGCCTTATTTGAGCCTACGTCCTCTCATATGTACATTGCCAATAGTTTTCTCTCCAATTTCGTTAGTTGAGGTAGAGAATGAGTTTATCATATTGAGAGCTTTTTCATACATCTGCCCCCTAGAGATCCAGGTGTGGTTGGGTGGGGCATTTGTGACCTGAACTGAAACGCAAGTTCAGCTTACTGATTGTATAAAATTTTTCATTCATGCGCGCTTTTCTAATAAAATTTTGTAGAGAAGAAATATGTAAAAACTTCAAGCATTGTGTTTGTACTTGGAAGTTGGAAAGACTTAATAATATAATTGTCATGTCTACTGCCGTCTGACTTTCTTTGCTTACCCTATAATGGTAGAAATTTTCAAGAGCCGGTAGCAATCTGGGTAATTCAAGAACAAAATTGTGGTTGGCTATCTGTTAGTCTCCCAAGAAAATGGAGTCGCATGCACAAATGAAAACTTCGTATGATTAGAACTGTTACTTCTTTAGTTGCGAGACATGAATGGTGGAGTGAATCCGAGTTCCGATGGGTAAAGCTAAGCTGTAAGTGACATTCCCTGCACTAACTAAAGGTCTAAAAAATGTAGAAAGTGTTTGATTCCCCGGATCATGCACAATATGTTGGCAATATTATCATAATTTGGCACAAACCCCATCCGCCATATGGCCATGTGATGCTCCTTGTTAGTGCGATGATTATCAGCTAACTGTTTCATCTAATACCCAGCATTACACATGTTCAACTGTATTAACCAAATGAATGATTCCTTATCCTTGAGAACTTGATCAACAACATACTTGAACCCCTAGCTAAATATGGCCCATGCAGTGGTGGCAAATCCTCGTGTATCACCCCAAATGGAGACATTTTAATGGCTGAATAAAAGATGATATTATACAACCAGTAAGCTAGCAACAAATACCTGGTCCATTGCGACGGATAATCTCCAAATATACAACATGAATACATCCCCACCATCCTGTCGAAAAGTTCCATCTGGCTATCTAATAAGACTTTCGCCAATAAGATGAGTGAAATTTCATATCAATATGAACAAGAGCAAGGGTCATTCTATCAAGTCAAATTTGATTTAAGAAATCGAATAAAAATATACAAAGAAGCATACTCAACAAAAAAAAAAAGAAGGATTTGAGAGTAATAAGATTTTAGGGTTTGATTGTCACTAACAAGCTAGATAAAATTACAAGTTTTTGGACGATCTAAAAAAAGAGTTTCTCTAAAAGGCTGAAGAAACCTCTCTAAGGGTTTTGATTGATCATAACAAGGATAAGCCTTCTCTTTACATGTATAAGATAGCTTTTTATATGCTTATAATTCTAAGAACAAAAAAAACCCTAAGAACTAGAGTCCAAAACAAAAGTAATAACTTTGACATAATCTAATTGTGAAATAAATAACTTTGAAAGATAAGTCAATCCCTATCTAAGCAAAAGATTAAGTCAACATCTTCATAGACTTGTCTCAATGATAATAGATTAACAATGATCGATTGTTCTTTTATGATAAATGAATATCTGCTCTTGTACCCATCATTTATAGCTCTCCTATCAAATTGCTAAGGATTGGCATAAAAGGATGTAACCCACTTATATAGACACCACATCGTATTGTGCCCCATCCTTGTACCTCTCTATTGATAAAGAAATCAACAATTTCTTTGTTAGTCTAACCTTCCCACTCTTAGTCAATCATTGTAGATTGTAAGATCTAGGGTGTTTTGTGGTTGGCAATCTTAACTTCTTCACTGACTCCGCACTAGTTACATTCATACAAATCACTCTACCTATGATTGTACTACACACTCAATCTTTGATGGAATATCTTGTATAGAAGAGATTGTCCCATTGCTTATTCATATGATCCTCTCCCACACATATATTCAATGCCTTCTTTGTGACCAACATCCTTCCTTCTTGGGGCTTCTCTATGTATTCATCATCAGTGGCATCCTCCAAATTGGACATATTTTCATCTTCCTCCTCTTCACTTTGAAAAAGTATACTCTCCATCCTCCTTCAACATCATCACTTTCTTGTTAAGATATTGTGGAACTATATTTCCTCTTCCCAAGAACTTAAATCACTTGACATCTTGATTCCCAATTATTAAAGAGGAATCAATGTTAACTTTTTTTTCACTTAGGGCCTGCAGTTTCAGTGTGATTGTTTCATATTTAAGCTTTAATGCTTTTTCATCCTTTTTACTCCATGATTTTCTCCAATATGAAGAACTTTCATTAGAAACACCAAGATGGTTTAAAGGACTTTTTAAATTTTGTCCTTATACCTTCACGACCATATGAAATTCAACCTTTAATTCCAATAATGATGTAAATTTGATAACATTGACAATATCTGGATTTAGTACAAAAATAAAAAGAGCCATTGTTGCTTCTTCTCGTTCTTCCTCCACATTCGACCTAATTATGGCAACTTCAATTTCCTTAAAATGCTCCTCCATATTCTTAATGCCTTGATTTAATGTTTGCAACCATTAATAGAGATTCCTACAATAGGAAATTGGTATTGTTGGACCCCGTCTCCGAGGCCCAACATTCGGACCCACACAAGCATAGAAGACCCAACCGACAACAATACTGACCACAAATAGGGGAAACCTCCAATAGAAAATTTGGATTGGCTTTTTAATAAAATTGTTCCCTCGGTTCTAACGATTCCAACGCCACTGGAAAC
>JANIPN010000002.1:57554805-57567072 GCA_027478595.1 Erythroxylum anguifugum
TATACTCTTCAACTTTACAAGTATTCTTTCTACCCTTCCAGAGCCTCTTCAGGTCTCTTTCACAAAGTATTCTTTCTTCTATCTTAGCCTCTCCAGGCTCTAGCTTTTCTTTCTCTCTCTAAGAAAGATATTTTTGAGCTTTACATTACAGTTGTGTTCGCTCTCTTGTTTCGCACTTTGAATACAGAATTTCTCTAAGTATTGTACAATCAAAATTTTCTCTCTTGTAAAAACATTGTTTAGTCTTCGACTAGAACTAGTATTTACAGCCTAAGTCTCCAACTGTCTTCTTAAGAAACTGCTTCTTAAATCTTCTAGAAACCGCTATTTAGTTGAGTCCTGTAACTAACTCCAACTAACTAACTGTCTGACGTTCTAGAGTATCCTCCTTTTTGTATCATCTAATATTGTCGCTTCGTCTGGTATTGCGCTTCGTCTATTGTTGCACTTCGTCTGTTATTACACTTCGTCTGTTATTGATGTATCGTCTATGATGACGTGTATCGTCTATTGCTGACGTATTGTCTGAGATGACTAAGTGTTAATTACATTTTTCTACACACTTAACAAACTTCTCAAAATAGTTCATACATTTCTAAGATTATTATTATTTGATTGTCACCAAAATTAATAGAAGTGAAGTCTTATTGACTTAACAATACTCACTTTGACTTATATTTGATTTTAGGCACAATTCGAAATCAAAAAAGTTAAAGTAAGTCGAAAGCACAATATTTGGGTCATTTTTCAAATATCCACATTCACTTGTATTCTTGGAGCAAGAAGAAGAAAATTAGAGCAAGAGAAGACAAGATAAGGCATAAAAGAAAATGCTAAAGCATAAAACCTATGGAAGATGGCTAGTGGAAATCAACACTCACGGTGCATGTTTTTCCATGGCTAAATATAAATTTAATGTATAAAGCAAAGGATAATGGACAACTGCAGTAGGTGGATAAAGAAAAATATCAAAATGATAGCAGAAGCATGAAGGAAATGGTAGCAATAGATTAAGCAACATAGCACAGCAAAGAAATGTTTGACCAAAACAGCAGCAAATGGACCAACACGCCAGCAGCAGGAAAAAGACAACTGATCGTTTTGTTTCATGTGTGTAAGGTTTAATAAATACCTTCGATAATTCGCAAGCGCAATGTTCGTTCATGTAGTACCTAAGGTGTCGATCCCACAAGAAGGGATAATCTAATCCTAACATCTAAGGCCAAAACAATTTGCAAAAATTCAAAATGTAACGAAACTAAAACAAGAATTCAATTCAATCAATCAAATCACAATCACAAAAATATTACTAATTCAGTAATTGCAACACACACCCAAGAATCAACCTAAGAGAATTACCAATTGAGAGAAAGGAAATTTTACCTATCCTTAGTGTTAACCTAATTGATTATGAATTACTAGATTATTGGTTCCAGATAGTCCTAGAGTTGATTACTCTCTCTTGAGTTATAACTATTAACCCTAATTTATAAACCCTAATTAGATTAAAAAAGTTGATCTTTCTCAATTAACAACCTATCCAAAACCACCCTAATTAGATCTAAATTTGTCTAATAAGCTATAAAAAAACCTATGCAAGAACTCTCTTCGCTCAATTTACCGATTTGATGTAATTCTTGTTCTATTAAATCACTCAACTCTCGTTAGTCCAATTTAATTATTTGTCACTTGATTCACCCTCTCAATTATCGAACTATGCACATCCAGAATTAAATCACAATAAATCCAAATAATGTATAAACAATTAGATTTTGTTAAATCAAAGATAAAACCTCGAAGGTGAGTTTAAAAGTAACATCAACATCCAAAAATCTTATCATTAACTGTTATTCCAACTCTATACAATAATAAAACTGAAAATAACAGGAAATACGAAATTGAACGGATGACAGGAGACAGCAATGTCAAGAAACTCTTGATCAAGGAAGTACGACGAGTTGGTTTCTTCTCCTTATCTCTCTTCCTTCTTCTCTTTCTTTAGCCCTCGATAATTCTCTATAGGGTTTCTCTAAAAGTGGCTGATGCCAAAAGCTCTCCTTCCTCTTTTTCTTATTCTTTAAATACCTTTTATGTTCTGAGCAGCCCTAGGGTTTTTCCGGGGTCCAAAAGGTCCAAACAATTCGTAGAAACTTGACATTTTTTAGTATATGTGTGTCTGCCCGACATAGGCCACAATCGTGGGCCACATCCGAGCCTTCTGTCACGATCATGGCATGCAGGTCATGATCATGGGCCATATCCTAGGCTTCTATCACGATCGTGGCATATGGGCCACGATCATAGGCCAACTCCAATGGTTTTGTCAACATCGTGGGCTATTGTTTCGGCCCTAAGGTCTCCAAAACTTCTCCGTTCTTCGATGTTGACCCTAAAACACTAACAAATACATCAAAGTACCTCAAAAATATAATAATTAAGCTCAAAGACTTATACGAACCCATAAAACACTTGAAACATAAATAATTAACAAACTAACACATGCATGGGTGTGACTCCCTTATCACCCTTGTGCCCGTGACTCCCTTGTCACCTTCGTACATTAACCATGCACGGTGCTGACATAAAATCACCACCTTGCATAGTGGTGACTTACCAAGTCACCATCGTGCATAACATTCACTACAAAAGCTATGTGGCTTTGGTGTTTTAATAAAAAATTCACAAAATAACCCAATTAGCATTCATGAAATATTTGCACCATTTTCACTAAACTAATCTCACATTTGGATCAAAACACAAGGATTTGTAACCAAAATCAAGATATAAAGGTAATTAAAAGTAATAGAAATTAGAAACAACAAATTCCCCCTTACTTAAACTATGCTTGTCCTCAAGCATAATAAAAAACACTAGACTATAAAAGAACAAATAATGAAAACAACAATTTTCCCAAATAATAGTCAAAGATATCAACGATCAAATCAACAATCACAACCTAAGAACTTGAAACTCATAATACTCCATGAATAAGCAATTCTTCGCATATTTAGCCAAAATCAACAAGCACTTCAATTCAAAGAACCATCAACAAGTGTGACAGACACTCACTCTACTCTTCATCCTCTCAAGCATTCAAAGGTAGTAAATATTCACTCATCTTTCATTTCATGTAAGGTATCTACCATAGGCTTGCTTACTAATCTAATCTCTACCACTCATATCAAACACAAACATCAATCTGAAGGTCTTTATTTCGTTTGTAATGGGGTCAGGCTAAGGGCAGGAAAAAAGGACAATTGTAGTTTAAAACCACAGAGCTAATTGAGCTTTCAAACTACTTCAAAAAAATGACAAATAAAACACTCAATTCTTTCCTCTCACGTAATAAAGTTAGCATTCCTCATTTTTACGCCTCTCCTCTTCTTTGATTTTCTGGTCATCTTCTCTTTCCTTTGTTTCTTTTCAATTCTTTTTTTCTTTTTTCTTTTTTAATTATTTATTTCTTCATTTAAATAAGGAAATTAAGGGAAGAAAAATATAGAGGAGAAAAAATTACTACAACCATACCCATCCCTAACTTAAAAGTCAACTATATTTCTTCATTTAAACAAGGAAGTTAAGGGAAGAAAAATATAGATGAGAGAAAATTACTACTACCATAGTCATCCCTAACTCGAAAGCCAATTATAAGTTATGATTCCTCCATACTTATTCCTTAAACTCGATTATACCTTTTCAAATGCTCAAGTTGCACTTATTGTAGGTGTAATGAAGCAGACAAACATTCAAGGTCAAGGCTCATATTTTGGGTTTAAAGAAAGAAATGAATTCATTTAAGCTCAAGGGGGCTCATTAAAGGTGACATTATTGTGGCTTTTTAAGCTAAAAGGGTAAATCCTAATTGCTTTCATCATTTCAACGTTTGCATATGCTTATGTGATCTCAACTAGTATTTGCAAGCAAGTTCTAAAGTTCGCTAATCATGAAAGAACACTCTCAACAAAGAATACTCGAAATTGGTGTTAATAATTCAAAAAGGCTTAAATTCTTACCAAATGAAAAATGTCATTCATCTATCACAACAAGCTAATGTCCTTTCAAACAAAAACCAAGTTAATCAGTCTAAGCATGCAAGTATACTCATTCACTCATATTATGTATTTCTAATCCCAATTGGGTTCATTTAATGATCATGCATCTTTAAATAATAAATGGGAAAACAAACACAGAATACACAATTAATTGCCCCCACCCCCACTTAGACATCACATTATTCCTAATGTGACACAAAAAAGGTAAAAGAGTGGTTGAGGGCAAAAGATAAAAATTAACACAAACGAGGACAAATATTAAAGACTAAAAGAAATTAAACCACGTGCAGTACATACAATAAAAAGAATAGGGAAAGGAAAATGAAATGAAAGTGTGGTGGAAGCTGTGTCGATGCGGTGTGAGGCATGTCAATAAGCATGGCGCCTGAAATTAAGGAGTGGAGACAGCTACAAGGAAGACAAACAAAACATATTGAAAAGAAGGCCTGTGCACACAAAGCAAATAGATTAAGTCGAGTTTCACTAAAAGAAATAACAAAAAACTAAATTGAAAGACAAAACATAATGATATGGGTTGCCTCCCATTTAGCATTTCTTTAATGTCTTTTAGCTGGACACCTCAAATAGTCATTCTTGAAGTGTATCACTCAAACTGATGGATTCTACTGTTTTCTTTTCAATTGCTCCTTTCAAAATCCCCTTAATATATTTGTTACTTGTTTCCACTTATCCAGAAGTTTATGGATGGTATGGAGTCGCCACCTTGTGAGTTATGGCATATTTCTTCATGAGCTTCTCAAAAAGCTTATTGCGTAAATGACTTCCTCCATCGCTTATGATTATGCACGAAATCCCGAACTTGCTAAAAATATTTTCCTTCACAAATTTAACAACAACATTAGCATCATTAGCCCAGGTGGGTATTGCTTCTACCCAATTAGACAAGTAATCAACAGCAACAAGTATACATTCAAGATTTAGGAAACAAACCCAAAAAATCAATACCCCAATCATCAAATAATTCAATAGTCGATTGGTTAGTTTGGGATATTTCATTTCTTCTACTTATATTTCCAGTTCGTTGTCATTTATCACATTCTAAGTAGAAGAAATGAGCATCCTTAAACAAGGTGGGCCAACACAATCCAATTTGCATAATTTTAAAAGCAAATTTCCTCTCCTCAAAATGGCCTCCACAATGGAATTCATGAAAAAAGGTCAAGACACTTACCTGCTTATCCTCTAGAACGCACCTCTGAATGATTTCATCGTTATAGATCCAGTAGAGGTATGGATCATCCCAAAAGTAGTACTTGCTTAAATGAAGGAACCTTTTCCTTTCCTGAGAAGTCATGTTAGGTCTCAAAATGCCACATGCAAGATAATTCACATAGTCATCATACCAAGGCACTTTACTCAGAACAAATAACTGCTCACCAGGCAAGTTCTCATCAATTGCATAATTCTTTTCTTGTTCAAATGTTTCCAAGTTAGGAGCTATTCTAGACAAATGATCCGCGACAACATTGTTACTCCCTCCTTTATCTTTTATTTTCACATCAAACTCTTGTAACAACAAAATCCATCTAATTAACCGTGGCTTTGCATACATTTTTGTCAAAAGATATATAAGACCTGCATGATCAAAATGGATTATGATCTTTGACCCTAACAAATAAGGTCTAAATTTTTCCAATGCAAAAATCACAGCTAACAATTATATCTCAATGGTTGTGTAATTTAGATGTTCATTTCTCAAAGTTAAGCTAGCATAATAAATCACACGCAAAGATTTCTCAACTTTGTGGCCCAAAACAGCTCCCACAGCAAAATCAGATGCATCACACATAATTTCAAAAGGTAAACACCAATCAGGAGCCACAATAATCAGTGCAGAGATCAATTTTTTTTAAGAACATTAAAGTCATTAAGGCATTGCTCATTAAAATCAAAATGGACATCTTTTACTAAAAGTTCACATAAAGGACAACTTATCTTAGAAAAATCTTTGATAAACCTCCTATAAAATTCAGCATGTCCTAGAAAACTTCTAATACCCTTGACAGAAGTGGGTGGAAGAAGCTTTTTTATAACTTCAGTTTTAGCCTTATCAACCTCGATTCCCCTTTTCGATACAACATAACCTTGGATTGTTCCCTGTTTCATCATAAAATGACTCTTTTCCTAACTTAAAATCAAGTTACATTCAATACATCTTTCAAGCACACGAGTCAGCTTATTTAGGTAATCATCAAAAGAGGTACCAAAGATTGAGAAATCATCCATACATTCCTTAATAAAGTCCTTTATTATGTCTGAGAAAATGAAAAACATGCACCTTTGAAATGTTGCAAGTGAATTACACAGCCCGAATGGCATCCTGCGAAAGGAGAATGTCCTAAATGGACAAGTGAATGTCGTCTTTGCTTGGTCCTTGAGAGCAATCAGTAGCTGGTAATAACCTAAAAGACCATTAAGAAAACAATAAAACTCATGTCTAGAAAGTATCCAACGTTTGATCAACAAAAGGGAGAGAAAAATGGTCCTTTTTGGTCGTCGCATTTTGCTTCCTATAATCAATGCACATTCTCTATCCAGTAGTGGTCTTAGTAGGTACTAACTCATTCTTATCATTTAGAACAATAGTAATGCCGGATTTTTTTGGAACCACATGCACTAGACTTACCCCACTCACTATCTGTAATTGGATAAATCACTCCCTCATCAAGCAATTTCAAAACTTGCTTCTTAACCACCTCCCACTTATTAGGATTGAGTCTTCTTTGGGTCTCTCTCACGGGTTTAGCCCCCTCTTCTAAGGCAATCCTATGCATGCATATGGAGGGACTAATCCCCTTAATGTCATTCAAAACCATCCTATGGCCTTTTTTAATCTTTTCATCGTACTCAGAGTTCTTTCTTCTTGATCAACATCCAAAGTTGATGCAAGAATGGCCAGATATGTTTCCCCTTCACCTAAAAACACATATTTCAAATTGTTTCGGCCCTAGTGTCTTAAAAACTTCTCCCTTCTTCGATGTTAACCCTGAAACACTAACAAACACAACAAGGTACCTTAAAAACATAATAATTAAGCTGAAAGACTTGTACTAACCCATAAAACACTTGAAACATAAATAATTAACAAACTAACACAATTCTAACCTAAACACATACTAAACAATGAATTATCAATTAAATACATATCAAACTAAGCCCTAAAACACGATGTAATTCACCCTTATCAACAACACATAAGCCAAGTGAGGAGACCAACAAAACGATAGTGCACAACTAGGCTGGGAAGGAGCAAACGATGATGCACAACCAAATAAAACGCTGATGTAGAAAGACGTAAGAGAGAGTTTTGCATAATGTTTTCAATTTTAAGAAAAAAAAATAACAGAGGCATAGGTTTTAGAAAAAAGAACAAAAGGTTTTAAGATAGAACAAGGGGTTCTTCGTGGGACATTCTTTGAGGGCTGAAGCAATTTTCTTGTAAGCTCTTGGTTTTAATGAAGAAGAGGGGCAAAGTTTTATTCTTTTGGAGACACATGGAGGGGTAGCTTCCTGACGCCGGTTAGAAGGTGACATTGACACTGACAAAACCAATTAAGCGTATTTCTTATTGAGTTTATTTTTCATTCTCTCTTTAGAAATTGATTGTGTTATCCTATAGTATGGATTTGGGTTTTGTGTATGAATGATTGTGTTATCGTTATAGTTTGATTATTTGCGTATGAACCCATTGGGTATTGTGAAAAGATGATTGCAATGCATTCATCAAATTGTTTTATTACAAACCCATTGCTAGAATTTCAATATAATCCGTAAATGTTATATTTGAAATTCACTTGTAGCGACTAATGCTTCATAATCATTAGGGTTAATATAATGTAGGTTAAATGACGCATCGTATGTGGTTGTTACCTTGATTAATCGATTTTTCTAATTCGTACGCTACTACCCATTTGAATATAGAGATTGTATCCTAGGTTATTCGATAGTTAGGTTTAATTAATGATCGTATCTTAGAATACTTAAGGGAAATTTTGGGTTAATTATTAACCCACGATTAATGATTGCTAGGAGAGGTTTGAGAACAACAAATCAATGAAATATATTTATTTATGGTGTAGGCCGAGATTGAACGAAAGAACTGGGTCTCTAACGCATTTATCATTTTTATCATTTTTGCATGTTTTCTTTAATTTATTTTATTAGTTTAGTTTCATTTTATTTTCTTGTTTGATAAACCAAAATCTCCCCAAATCTAAATACCAATTAATTTCATTTCAATAACTTTACACACACTCTGTGAGATCAACCTAGACTGATCACTGCTATAATAATAGTATAGTTTATTTTGACTAGCATTACGATGCACTATCACCTTATGATTAATAATTATACTAGTAGTATTTTTTTTAAAGATTGTATAGGAGCAATATATGATACACATGTTCCTATCGATAAACAAATACCATATAGGGGTTAAAAAAATTGATCCAACCCAAAACATTATTTGTTGTTGCTCATTTGACATATGTTTCACATATGTAATGACTGGATAAGAGAGTATTGCAAATGATTCTAAACATATGTAATGGTTGGATAGGAAAGTATTGTAAATGATTCTAACTTTTTTTAGAAATAGTAGCAAATATAGTGAACCAATTTCTTATGCCTTTACAAGGTGTAACATTATTTTAAATCATCATAGTAATTACGATTATTTTTAGTAACTTCTTATTAATATTACATTTTCTTTTATATATTAGGTGTTTTAGGTTATATTAATATGTCTGGATTTCTTTCAGCATATCTAAGTGAGAGATATCATTTGTGAGATTATAAAGGAAAGGAAAACCTCAAAGTCCACAAGAATTATTTAACTACATGCATTCTTTATTAAGAAATGTTATTGTAAGATATTTTTGGCGTTCTAAAAGTAAAATTTCATATACTCTCAAACATGTCAAGTCAAGATATGAAGAAACAAAAATATGTCGTTATTGTTTACTGTGTTATACACAATTATTTTAGAATGCATGGACAAAGCAATTAATTATTTGACAATTATGTTAAAATGAAGAATAAATTAGGAAAAGTGAAAATGAAGATATAAGTTTTCAAGTAGAGTATAATATACTCCAACACAACTTTGCGAAAGTGGAAAGAAATTGTTAAACAAATGTAAAACGATTATATTAGTTCTAAGTAATCTATGTTTTCTTTCGTAAATGATACTAGTCATGTTTTAAAGCATTATATTACGATGAATATTTATTATTGATTAAAACAACTTAATATAATATTTATTGTCTATAATTGACGTGTAAATTTCTTTAATTATAAAAATACTCATAAATATAATGAAAATTATTAAATTTGGTCACACAATTTGATACATTAAAATAATTTAATTAAAATTTCATATTAACATTTAGTAGTATAATTAAAAAATAAAAACAGAAGGAATATTTTTATTTTTAGATTTTTATTATAAATCACAGCCAAACAAAATTTTATATTTATTTTTATTACAAATTTTAATTAAATATGTTTTTATTTTTAATAAAAAGGAAAATAAAAACAAAAAACCAGTAG
Organism: Erythroxylum anguifugum; assembly: GCA_027478595.1. Lineage (NCBI taxonomy): Eukaryota > Viridiplantae > Streptophyta > Magnoliopsida > Malpighiales > Erythroxylaceae > Erythroxylum > Erythroxylum anguifugum. Next base: position 57,564,429 of record JANIPN010000002.1, read on the forward strand.
AAAAATACTAGAACTGAACTGCTCCCTTTAATTCACAGTCCGAGCCCCTCCTTCCAGATTTTCCTTCTTCCCTATACTCTTCCATTCCTAAAAAAACCCTAAACCCAAATAATTCTCACTCAACAATGGCCCTGGCCCTGTTTTCCCGCCTCCGCAGCCGCAGTTTCTCGACGCTTCTCTCACTGGACTCAAAATCCCCGCTTTCCGCCAAAGACAAAACCCGAGCGGCCCTGTCTCTCCTCAAATCCGAATCGAACCCAGAAAAGATCGTCGAGATCTGCCGTGCCGCCACATTGACCCCTGAAACCCACCTGGACCGCATCGCCTTCTCCATAGCAATCTCCAAGCTCTCCCAATCAAACAACTTCTCCTATATCCAGGCCTTCCTCGACGACCTTCGCCGCTCCCGCCCCGACCTCCAGACCGAGCGCTTCGCCTCCCACGCCATCGTCCTCTATGGCCAGGCCAACATGCTCGATCACGCCGTCCGAACTTTCCAGGAATTTCACGACGATCTTCCTGAGTCGGGTTCCGTGAAGGCGTTGAATGCTCTGCTTTTCGCGTGCGTTTTGGCCAAGAATTATGGTGAGGTGAAGAGGATTTTCATTGAATTTCCTAGAAGGTATAACATTTCTCCGAATTTGGAAACTTACAATACAGTTATCAAGGCGTTCTGCGAATCGGGTAGCTCGAGTTCAGTGTACTCTGTGTTGGCTGAGATGGATCGAAAAGGTGTGGAGCCGAACAAGACTAGTTTTGCGCATTTGCTTGCTGGGTTCTATAGTGAGGATAAGCTTGAAGATGTGGGGAAAGTTTTGAACTTGATGAAGGAGAAGTATGGAATTAGTCATGGTGTTAGTATCTATAACATTAGAATTAAGAGTTTGTGTAAGTTGAAGAGATCGAGTGAGGCGAGAGCATTGTTTGATGGGATGGTGAATAAGGGAATAAAGCCGAATTCAAATACTTATACGGATTTGATTCATGGGTTTTGTAGCCAAGGGGAGTTGGAGGAAGCCAAGAGGCTTTTTAGGGGGATGGTGAACAGTGGATATGTGCCTGATAGTCATTGTTATTTTACTTTGGCTCATTACTTGTGTCGAGATGGTGATTATGAGGCTGCATTGAAGATTGTGCAGCAGAGTATAGAAAAAGGGTGGGTGCCTAATGTAACAACCATGAAGTCTCTGGTGAGCGGGCTTGCAAGCTCCGGGAAGGTGGATGAGGCGAAAGATATTGTTGGACAGATGAAAGAGAAGTTTAAAAAGCATGTTAGTTTGTGGGATGACATTGAAGCTGGTTTGTCTCAATAGCATATGGTGAGATTCTGCTCTCTTTATAAGATTTTGTCTGCTAAATTTAGATGATATAACAGATTGTCATTTGACTTGATGAGTATCTAGACAAAATTTTGCCTCTGAATGAGTCATGCGTTTTTTTTGGTTTTTAACAAGGTTTTCCTACGATCATCTTTGTAACGCAGCGTTTTCAAGTTCTAAGCCAATTGGTTTGCCTTGTAGTTATTTGGGGTTTTTGATCTATCCATGGCATAAGAGCTTCTGGAAATTTGGACTGGCCAGCATTTGTCCTTTGCCTGATTCCTTGGCTGAATGCATTTAACTTGACTTTCTGTTAACCATTTAATAATTTTAAATCAATGAGCGGCTGTCTAGCTGTCCAGGTTCTGAATGATCTAGGCGAATAAAGCTACGTCATTCCAATGTCAGTGTCATTTATAGTTGCTTTGAGAGGCTCCATTTTATTTTGCTAGACTTGCTAAGTTGGAAAACTGGGCTCACGATGCAATATGAAGAAGATCTATTCAGGTCATATTGCAAAAAACTCGTTATCAATGCCCAATCAAATTGTGAGCATTCCTTTTATTAAAATAAAAACCGTGAATTTTATTTGATTATAATTTTGTTTTTCTGTTGTAGTTTTTAGTTTTTATTTTTAATTTCTATTTTGTAAATAAAAACATAAATATGTATATTTGTTAATATTAATATAGTTATATTTTTATTACTAATAATAATTATATATTTGATAAAAATATGTTAATATCGCCATTATTCTAAAGTTTATTGGTTGTAAGCAGTTGGTCTATGCCTAATTAAATATGCAATACGTAAAATAGCATATTCCCAGGAAATAAGAAGAAATTTCATAAGCATTGGCTTTACTAGTACTTGTAACCTGTTAACAAATCACTATGCTAGACCATTTTGAGTGTGAACATAAGCTATATGACACTCAAAATATATTCTAATGTACATATAGTAATCATTAAATGATCGATCTGTAGCAAATTCAATAGTATTATCGAGTTTAATAAACTTTGTTAGTATATGAAAAAGAAGCTTGGTAAAAGTAGTGTTTAGTGTTGAAAGTGAAGAAACATGATAGTATAAGTAGCAATGTTACGAATACCGTACCGGGCTCGGTATCGGATTGAGCTCTGGAACGGAACTGTACCGGTACCGGTCAGTACCGGTACCGTTTCGGAATATTTTTTAAATTTATAAAATAGTCCCTACAATTTTTAAAATTTACAAAATAGTCCATTAACAAAACCCACCGTATTCAACTTCAACAATTCAATTCCATTCTTAAAATCCAACATTTCCAATTCCAATTCACATCC
>JANIPN010000002.1:57587450-57601449 GCA_027478595.1 Erythroxylum anguifugum
ATAACTAAACAGATTTTTGTTTAGTTATTAATGTTAATGTAGTTATATTTTTATCACTAATAATAACTACGTTTTAAATCAAACTTAAATATTTAAATATTTGAAATATATTTTAATTATTAAATCAAATTTTATTTAAATATTTAAATATATTGAATTTAATTATAAAAATTAAATTAAATTAAATTATTCATAAATTTATTGATAATTAATTTTAATTTATTAAATATAATATTGAATTAAATTATTAATAATTTTTATTAAAAATTAAAAATTAAATAATATATATTTAAATGATAGTAAATTAGATTATGGAAAAAATAAAAAAGGAAACAAAAACTATGGTTTTCATAATTTTTAAAAATGGGAAGAAACCAAAACTAAAAACATAAACTAAAATCTCAAACAAATAAGATTTTTTAAAAATTTTGAAAACAAAAATAAAAACAAACGCTCTAATTATAGTTTGTGTTTACTTACTGTTGGTAATGTAATTTGAGAAAATCTAAATCTTTTGGCATTAAACGAGACCTTAAAAGGAAATATTGATTACGAGTTGAACGTGGACTAACTCACCTTCTCGTTATTTCAATAAATAACTTATTAAATATGGTTATCTAGTGGTATTACAAGTAAGGTTTTTCTTCTTCATTCCCATACAAGACTGAAACAGAGATTTTGCCTTCAAGTTCCAACTCTACAATCATCTTTCAAAGAAGGGTTTTAACTATTTTGCTTGCTAAGGAACGTAAAAGGATTTTAAGATCTCCAAAGATATCTTCATAGCATAACACAGAACAGAAAACAATTCAGTCATCAGAACAATATGATCAAAGAAGAAGAGATCATAATTCTATTCATTATTCAAAGAAGAGATCAAATTCATCATAAAACTGAAAAACAAGAAGATACCAACCACCGATCGAAACAGAGGACGAAACAACACTACTTGGATGCTTTGCTCTTAACCATACGGTACAGCAAGATCAAGAACCTCACAGCAGGAGGTACAAGACCCACAAGAACTACGTAGCGAAACCGGTAAGAATGAGCCTCACGAGGCATCACTGCAAAGACTGATGAGCCATAAGTCACCGCCATGCAAAATATGGCAGCCAGAGTTTCTAAACGGAAAGGGAAGCCATGGGTGATATACCCAATGACAGAAATGGAGGACGAGAAGGCCAGAGTGTTGGAGAAGAGGAAGACGTAGAAAGCTTCTTTGTGAGTAGCGTATATTGCTCTACCTGCAACGTGTCCCTCACTAGTCTCCTGCCATATCCCTCCTGGAGGGTTCACTCCTGCTTGGAAAGTTACAGCTGCGATGAGAGCTGCAACCACCAACAGAACTGTCCTGGCTTCGCTCGGTGAATCCCTTTCTTCCTCGTACTGAAAGTGCCTTAACCAGTTCTTTCCGGCCGCTGGAGGTGGACCGACAACCTTCATGTTTTGGATCATTGGATTGAAGCTTGTTCCTTGATGAAGTGACTAGTGATTTATGGACTCCAATAACAAGGTCTCTCCTAAATAGAAAGTACGCGCTATATAGAAATTATCTAACGATCCATATAAGAAGATATCGTGCAGTCTGCCGCTTGGAACTCTTGTCAGGACTAACGTGATCGTGAGTCTATGATGTTTCCTTTTCTAATTCTGGGTTATTTTTTACTTATTATTTGAATATACATTAATTGAATTTAAATAATACTATAACTTATCTTTCTTTTTAATTAACTATTATTTTTTTGCTAAAAAAAAACTATTATTTTTAAGGCTAAAGGTATTCATATTAAGCCCATGTAGAGTTGGTAGAGTGAGGGATACGAGGTCAAAAAGTCCTGTGCTCGAATATATCTACCTATGCTCTCTCGATTGAGCTTACCGTACAGGACTTGCCTAGTACGAAGTACTCGGTTAGTGTGATTTACAGGTTATTGCATAAATCAAGAGGTTTACTTGGTGTATATCCAAACGATAGCGACTAACCTATCGAAAAAATTAAAATTTAATTGAAATTTTTTATTAAATAAAAATTAATCAATTTATTTTAGTTTATAAAAATTAATTAGTTTCCAAAAATTAACTGGTTAACTAACAAACTAATCGATTTTTAACAACAAGAATTATTAAACTAAATCGAATCGAAAAATTGAAAACTGAATCAAAAAATTAGTCAATTCAAAATTTTTATTATTAAACTATAGAAAAAGTTTTTTTTTTGTTTCTCACGAGATGTTTTAGGAGGGTCCCAACTATGAAAAGACACCTTTATGTCATCCACACCTAGACTAATTCCTACTCAAGCCAGGTAAGCCCCTTGCGAGAGATAAAGCTCTCGTCCCAAGTTTAAAGATTTCTAATTTTAAGTTATCGGTGATGATATCAAGAAAAAAAGTAACGTAACGGGCAGAATTAAATTTTCCAATTTGGTTAGACTCGATGCTGCTTTGAGGTTAAACTGAAACACAAACCAACAAAATCGGCGGTAATTTTGAGAGTTATGAACTGTCGTACGTGTCAACATTAACGCGTGAAATAATTGACCACTTATGGCCTTATCATTTACAAATAAAGTAGTACCATAAATAGAATTTAATTGTTAAGTAGAAATGGTATAAAAAAGAGAGAGTCTAGGCTCATTTATAAAATTTGGTTAAATTAATCTAAAATTAATAGATTAAAATATATTTAATTAAATTTAAATTAGTAATAATCATTGTTATCATATAAACCTACCAATTAAAATTTTGTTCAATTCATTCGAATTAATCAAATTTTGAGTGAAGCTCGAATTAAAAAACCTAATTTAAACTCTTACTATAAAATAATATCGTTTTATAATACATCATTTCTGACCAATTTTTAACTTAATTTGAATTATAAATAGTGAACTTTCGATTGGATCGGGTAAATAATAGATTTAATTTAATTTATTATTTTTTAGTATTATAAATCATAAAAGAAACTATTTTGATAAAATAAATACAATTTATTCAACGTAAACTTTTTTTTAGCTTTCGTTTAGTTGGGGTTATATTAGTAGAGCCTTTGTTAGTAGAGTTCTTTTCTGTAGATCTTTTACGAGAAGAACTTTTCTAAGAAACTAGTATATTATTTGACTGTCATTTAAAAAAGAGTTTTTTTTGAAAGAGCTTCATACAGTTGACTGTTTGGTAACATAAAAATAAAAATGCTTTTAATTTTAATTATATCTTATTTTGTAATAAAAATTATTAATACATATAAATATTATTTAAAGTATATTAAACAATAGGCAAAGCACAATATATTAATTATTATATAATTTTAAACCATGTAAAACATAAATAAAAATATATATAACCAAATATTTTATATGGATTATAATATAACTAAAACTAATATAAAAAATAAATATTAAAACATTTAAAAAAGTCAAATAATATTATATAAATCTCAAAATAAACGTGAAGATGTGCTTGTGAGTATTGTGAAAATTATGTGTAAAATATAAAAGTAAGCTCATTAATTGATCTGAAAAATCTACCTAAAAAAGTACTTTTTTGAAAATCTCCAAATTTAAGCTTCTTAAAAAGCTATATTTCAGCTTCCAAAAAAGCCATTTCTATGAAAAAAGTACTTTTGGATTTTACAGCCAAACACTCAGTTTTCTTAAAAACAGCTTTTGCGGTGAAAAAAAGTACTTATTCATTCTCCAAAAGCTGAACCAAACAAACACTAAATATGTTATCTCTTTATATTTATATTAACAAAATGGATACTTAAATAGGTTGATTTATCATCATGGTCAATGATCACAAACCTAACTAGTAAATTATGAATTCAACTATAAAGCTACCTACTTTGCAATCTTAAAAGTCTTCTGAGATCCGAAGTATGAATGCCCACATAAAATACTACAAAATTTCACGAGGTAAACTAGGATTAAATCAAAATTTTCTTGGTCATAAACGAAAATTTCAATCCCTCAATGAGATGCCATTAGGGATACACAATTAATTTGCAAATTTGTTCCTTACCCTATTCTTAACACAACACCAAAGAATGTTTCAATCTCGTAATAACAAAAGAACAAACTTAGGGGTCTTTCCTATTAATTCACAAGCATAATTCTCTTATTTCAAGGAAACCTATTAAAAATTCCATCAGACTCCATTAAGATTCTAAATTGAACTTATGCCCAATTGCAAATAATGTAATGGGAACACTTTAATGGAAAGAAAAAAAGAAGCAACTGTTTTTCTTAGAGAGTAGTTTATTTTCGATGATATTACGACCATCACTTTCGTAGGTGTTGCTGTCTCTTTCCTTCCACTTATTTGGAACAACTACCTTTGTAAGATTCTTCTTGCCTGCAACAAAGCTCATTCATAAATCAGATGAGAAAATAACCAAGGTTTGTCCTAGGAACTTACACTTCTCATCATTTCTGTGATCGATTTTTATCTGCTGAAAATTGGATTTGTCCTTCCAAAGAGCACTATGAAATAAATAATAATAATAATTAGGGATGACAATTTTATGTAAGTTGTGGTTCAAACTCACTTCAAATCTTTATCAAACTTGATTTATATAGTCCAATCTCAAATTTAATTAAATATCAGGTAACCCAAATATTTTTTGTACTTAAAATTGATTCAACTCGACCTGACTAGATCTTACCCATCCGCATCCTCTTCATTCCCTCTTAAACTAAAACATATTCCTAAGATTTTTGCCTCCTCACACTTTATCCTTGGAGTTAAAGTTTCAAATTCCAAAATTTTTGCTGGCTAGTTTGTATAAAATAAACAACATTATAAGATTAAAAGACTTAGAATAAAAAATCTAGTAAATGATAGGAGGATGGTTACAATTGCAAGATATTCCACTTGGAGAGAGGAAACTCTTTAAGAAAGAACAAGAAAAGAAAATTTGAAGACAAATATCTTCCCTTTAATCAAACGTTCATATAATTTTAAATATAGGATGATTTCATAAAATAAGGATATAATCACATGTGTTATAATTTAAAAACATTATTTAGATATACTAAATATTCCTACCACAACTTAACAAATTGGTTAGAAAAAAATCTAAAAACAGAATCCTTTAACAAATGAAGTCATCCATCCACTTAGGTTAGACTCAGTTTTCTTAGGTCTCTCAATCATGATAGGTGTAAAAATTAGTATGTTTTCGAGGTGTTATAGTGTGTTTTTAGTGTTCTCTTAGATGATGATCATGTGTTTAAGACTTAGATTTAAGTTCTTACTAATGTTTTTGTTTGTTTTCTTTGTTTAATTGTTCTTTATGGCAAGAGTTTGATATTAATTATATATTTCAAGGATTGTTTAATATGTTTGGTGATGAGTCACTACAAGAAAATTACTGATTGTCGATGGACAATTACCGATGGAAATGATACCGTTGAAAATTAGCAATGGAAAATCACATTCCTTTGGTAAAATTGTCGTAATTGCGATGGACAAAATATCCATCGGTAAAGCTAGATGGGAAATTATGCCACTAATTTTTGCGATGGAATATAGCGACGGAATACGAATCACCATCGGTAAAAGAGGCGCGAATGATAGGTGGCAAAATAAGCATCTTCATTTAGCGACGAAAGTGTATTTCATCGATAAAGTTGAAAGTTAAATGTCAACGTTTGCTTCGACTACAACGTATTTAATAAAACGTAAACCTAGAGGTGTTTTTGAATTACGAGGAAAAGGAGAACAAAGAATTGAAAGCGAAGCATTTCAGGAAGATGTTTATAAAATAAATGCATCTGTCACATATGACGATAATAAACCTTTGAACGATCCATCTAATGAATATGTTAAAATTTTATCTAGAGAGGATGGCAAGGGTCAGAGATCTGAAGAGGAGCCTGAGTTTGATTCTTATTCTTCAGAAAAAGAAGTTGATTTTAATTTACAATTATGTCACTATAGCGATTAATTTGTGTTTATAATTGAATATTATATTCAACAAATCAAATATTTCTTTTTCAATATATTGTGGAAAATATTGAAGTCAGATTCTTATATTTCTAGAAACTTCAATCAAATATGAATTTCAGGTTGAAATCGAGCACCAAAGAAAAAATATGATATGTTTAGACAACGATTCAGAGGTACTTAATTACTGTCCAAGTGAACCATCACATTTTGCAACTACAACTGAATCACCTCCTCCCCCTCTAGCTACTATACTTGTAGATGAGGCATCGCCTTCTGTACCTACTGCTACACCATCCACCGCCCCTACATCATCCATTACCCCTATAGCGACAGAGATATCAGGAGGTAAACGATATGGATGAAGGAGGCAGCCACTAGTTTAGAGTTGAGAGACCTGACGAAAGAATTTACATAACAATTTTCAATAATCTATAAGTGAAAATACATGAAACACTATATGTTTATAATTAAGTTATAGGTTTAAATTTTAAAAAGATATAAAATTATTTGTTTTTATATTAAGTTGATTTCGTCTAGACCGTGCTCAAGAAACATGACATCCAAATTTAAGGAGAAGATTGATCTTGAGGGTTATGTATGGAATAATATTTCTCAGGCCACAAAGGAATTTTTTCAGGACCCCGCTTCCGGAGCCCAGCATTCAGAGCCATAAACTAAAACAATACTTGTCCTTGACCCTATTAAACTTGTTTAGAAACAAAGGGCATAACTTTCTCTGTAGACGTCAGATTAAACCATTCCTTAGACTGTTCTAAAGAAGACTTCGAGATCTACAACTTTCATGAAGACCTTGAAGATAGATTCTATCATCTAGAGGGTCAAAATTAGACCAAATGATACATGATGAACAGTGCACAGAAGAAACAGAAAGTCAACTATAGAGGAAGCAGAAAATAGACGAAGCCAAAAAGCAGACGAATGGGGAAAAGCTAACGAAGCCAAAAAGTTGACCAAGCCAAAAAGTAGACGAATGGGAAAAGCAAACAAATGAGAAAAACAGACGAAGCCAAAAAGCAGACGAATGGGAAAAGTAAACGAATGGGAAAAACAAACGAAGCCAAAAAGCAAACGAATGAAAAAAGCAGACGAATGGGAAAAGCAATCGAATGGGAAAAACAGACGAAGCCAAAAAGTAGATGAATGGGAAAAGCAGACGAATGGAAAAAGCAGACGAATGGAGTCAACTTAAGACGAAGCAAAATCAACTTAAGACGATGCTACTCTTAAGACGAAGCAAAATCAACTTAAGACGATGAAACTCTTAAGACGATATGACGTCATCATAGACGATAAGTCTCTACAGTTGATACATCCTTACAGATGATATGACGTCATCACATATGATATGATGCCATCATAGATGATACGTCTTTACAGACAATACATCTTTACAAAAACAGACGATGCATCTATGCTCCTAAGCATCTCCTCTTATAAAGACCATGACTTTCAACTCCGATGTCCAAAAATTTCTTACTATATATCGTTGGAAACATAAAAGAAAGATCTACAACTCTCCAGAAGACAATTTTGACTAATTTGGCCTAAATTAGTCCAGTTTTCACTCTAAATTCAGCCTACAATTTAAACCCTTATGAAAGACTCCGATTATGAAATGTACAATTACAAAAGAAACATGCACATGCACCTGGGGAACTTTTCAGTTCTAAACTCATTTACCAAAACAACAGAAGCCCATACATAACTTTAATTACATAATAACATTATAAACAAAGGCTTAACATAAAATACAACATATAGAGGATGCTCAATGTTTAACATGCTTGTGAAGCTATCCAAAATTTATCGAATTAACTTAGTTACAAAAGTTTATAATATCTTGGAGTTTCCGATGCCCTGTAAGAGTTGCTATCCTTCACGTTCCACACTTGAGGAAGGAATAGTGGGGTGAGCTATACAGCTCAGTGACTAGCATATTTATAGTCATTGGCAATTGACCACAAATTCAAGCATATGTGTATATATATATGCTTATACTCAATAATTCAAGCATTCTTCAATTTAGTTTAACACTCATAGCACATAACACTCAAATACAGCATACATGACAAGTTAAAGATGCAATGCACAACAAATGGCTCAAGGGTATCATGAGAACATAATGAAGAAACCGAAGTTTACCCCAGGAACAAAATGATTCCAATTTCGGAGCTCATATGCCACAAGCAGGCAGCCAGGAGAAGGCTCTTGTCAACGTGCACGTGACAAACAAAAGCACATAATCATGCTCAAAATCATTTTATCAAAATATGAAATCATTTCATCATACATTCATACTTTTCATGTTCTTTCCTTAGCCTCGATAGCTTTTAGGTGAGGTTCTATACTCTCCAAAGCCTTGTATATAACCTTATTCTTTATTTTAATCTTACTTCCGACTTATAAAAAAAAATGACGTGAAATATTTCAAGGCATAACATGATCAAAGTCACAATTCAATTATATCAAAAGGTCATACATCTATCAAGGCATGACATAAAACACATCATAGTAATTCAAGCATATACACACACATAGGCAAAATGCCCATTTACACAATAACCATAAATATATTACCTACCTAATTAGCTTGCAAAAATCTAAGTCAAGCTTGCCTTTCCCCTTGCTCTTGGGTAGGATTCTCTTGGTTTCCTAAAACAACCAAGGTTCCAATCAAAACAACATTCCAATACGGTTCATAAACTTCAAATTCACAAAATTTCAACAAACATAAATTTTACTCAAATTTAACCTACCCATACCTCGTCTAGGTTAGAAAACCTAGGATCTAGTTTAGAAACCCTAGAGTCGGTTGTGTTCTCTCAATCATCTTCTTCCTCCAACTATTCTCAACACAAAAACCCATTTCTTTGATAAAGCAAGAAGAAAAGGTGATGAACTTACCTTAGAAGCTTGATTTCTTCTTCTTCTCACAATTTCTTCTTCCTTTCTCTTCTTTCTCCATGATTTTTCCTTCTTTCCTTCTTCTTCTCACAATTTCTTCTTCCTTTCCCTTCTTTCTCCATGATTTTTCCTTCTTTCCTTCTTCTTTTCACATTTTTTCTTCTTTTCTCTCTTAGCTTCCACGAAACTCTCTTCCCTTCTTCTAATTCAAGATAACTTATATAGGCTTTCTTCCCATTTTACCCTCCATTAGTAAGTCTCTTCCAAGTTTGCACCTTCTTTCATTTATTCTAAGTCTACTAACTCTCTTAACCTATTAAACACCATATTAATTCCAACTTAATTCTAACACTTCATTCTAACTTCTAATTTCTAATTTCTAATTTCTATTCATACTTGCTAATTTGATGACTCAACTCAAAAAATAATGAAACAAATAAATCACTAATAAATAAATTTTTTTTTGGGGTTTAACAATTTTACTATCAGGAGTTTGAGGTACAACAATTTTTTTCTTTTTTAATTGATTTTTCTACATTAATTAGATAAATATTATTACATTATAAGTATTTATCGAATTTTTTCCTTTTATTTCAGAAAGATTTTTTTGGGGTTCTGAATTTGAGACGGTCATTAATAAAGTATGGAAGAGATGAGCACGTACACGTTATCGGGACTTTGTTGGTACGATACACAAGGTTAATGTACGAGCGCCTTATATTTCTGAATAAATATGGAGTAAAATTGTGTAACAAGGAATCAACAGGTTGGAACTCCTTTTGCCAAAGGGTTGGAGCAGTCCCATGCATGAATGTGCATACAAGGTGTTTTCTATGATCGAGTTTTTTAAATACTTTTGACATTTTAAGGCTATTTTTGAAAGATATACATATGGAAATACCCTAGAAAAAACCTTAGAAGACTTAAGAGTGTATAAAGAAGCTTAAAACATCACTTGATAGTTGTATGCACATAATTAAATAGGAGATCAAAGAGAAAATTCTCAATAACAAGGCTGTAGATTTTTCAGCTCAAAGTAAAGAAAAGAAAACTTCCATATTCAATTCTCTACTCTTTTCTTATTTCCATGTTATTTTTAGATGTTAATGATGATTAGACTTAGATATTTAGTTACATCTATCAATTGCTAAGCTCCTTTTTAGGAACCACTCTTGAATTATTTGTTGAACTTTGCACTTTTGATTTAAAGAATATGCTTGTGATGTTTATTATTTTATAATCAATCTTAATCGAGAGATTGGATTGATTTCCTTAATAGACCTTTAAATATCAAATTAATAGGAGATTGATGGGAGATCTTAAATATTTATTAGTTATCCATAGGATTGATTCAAATCTAGTTTTGTAGTTAGAAAGAGTTTCAATATATTGAAAGATCAAAATTTAATTACGATCTATTTTAATTGGGATTCCTTGATTAGATTTCGAGAAAGGGTAATCATAACTATAGGATATATAGGATCAAGTACGATTAAATCAAGAAAGTAAAGTGAAAACAAACAAGGAAAGAAACAATTCCAAACTTTCATCATTGATCAATCAATTAACTCAATACTGCTAAATTTATAGTTTATTAATTAAGTCTTTGTTTTTATTTTAATTCTTAATTATTCATCTTGTTTTTTTACCTTAAACAAATTTTACAAGACTTATTGGGAGACTATACAATCCTTATAAGATGATATTTTTTATATACGATCTATATACTTATAGTTACAAAAGTTTTTCTATTTAAAACTATCAACAAATTTTTGGCACTGTTATTGGTGATTGCTATAGCATCTTGTTGTGCCAAAATAAGTTTTAAAAACCTAGGCTATCCTAATTGCAAGTATACGAGATAATTGTAGATGAATACCTAAGGTTGCCTCTCTAGGAGTTGAAATTGGTTTACTCAAATTAACCTTGAATAAAAAGCAATCCTAAACACTCTATCTGGATTTGTTGAGTAAAAGGTTTTAAAGAAAATAAAGCAATTTAACTAAAAAGTAAACTGATTTAACTGGAAGCAAGAATGATTTTATCAATCGGTGTGGAAACTCTTGAAAAATAACTACATTAATTTAATTTCCTATGCATGAATAAGGGGAATTAATTTGATAATTGTCTTACTAAAATTACCAATTGGGTTTTCAATTCAAATAATAAACTAAATCTAACTTTCAAATTCAATAAGTTTATCATCTAAATCAATTATGGAAACCCAACTAATAATTACCCACTTAAGTTAATATATTTCTAATTCATAACTTAAGTGTCTATAGTTTCTCGTTCTAATATTAAACTTTTTCTCTCAATCATTCATTTAATACAAAAAATGATGTGAAGGTTGGCCACAACAAAACAACAAAACAATCCCTTCTTCATTGATAATAAACTAAATTAGGTACATTAATTCTCAAGAACAAGGTAATAAGCTTATCATGGAATAAACACAGTTCATCATCTTTATATACCTCAATCTCATAGTTAGGAATAACAGAGAAGTATCAAAGTAATAAAACAGTGAATAAACTGAAATGAACTATCGAACAACTAACAAAGTAAATAAGTTTCAACAGACAGATTCAACAATGCAACAGATATAAAAATAGAGTGTTTGAATGAGGGAGTTGGTGATGGGTCTCCTGCTAATCTCAAGCTCTCTGCATTGGCTCTCGCCTTTTGCCTCTGCTTACTCTCGCCTAGAAGAATATATGCTTACACTGGCTTCAGCTCTGCCTTCTTTCTCTACTATTTCTCCCTTCTTTCTCACCAACCGACTGGTCTCTATTTTCTTCCTCCAGCTTCTGTTTTTACCTATTTTTTCACCCCACTTTTTTCTTCTCCTTCTTTTGAGTAAGTTTTAATCTTATAAAACCCTCAATATTTTGTAAGCGTATAGGTTGTAGCATAGTATATGAGTTGTCGATCCTACGAGGAGTCAGTGAACTAATCGAATTCTAATTTGTTTAAGGCTTAAAAGTGTAATCAAAATGAAAATAAAAATGAGCAGAAAATTTAGAAATTGAATATGGAGTGATTGAAATGAGAATTCTATATTAATGTAAGGAATAAAATTTAAGCACCACCAATTTACAATTGTAATTGAAAGAAGGAAGATTAGCAAATTATGAGAAAGGGGATTTATCTTATCATCAATGCTAACTTAGTCACTTTTGTGTTAATGCAGTGTCGATCCTAGACTTTCGAAGGGTGGATTAGTCTCTCTCGATTTGTAATCACTAATCCCTAAATCATAAAACCTAATTCCCTTCCTCATTCATAATCAACTAAATGAGGTATATTAATTTTTAAGAACAAGGTAATCAGCTCATCATGGAATAAACATAGTTCATCATCTTTGTATACTTCAATCCCATAGTTATCAATAACAGAGAAGTATCAAAGTAATAAAATAGTGAATAAACTGAAATGAATATCGAAGAACTAATAAGGTAAATAAGTTTCAACAGACATATTCAATAATGCAGCAGATATAAAATAGGAAAAGCAATGAATGGAGTGTTTGAATGAGGGAGTTGGCGATGGGTCTCCTGCTAATCTCAATCTCTGTACATTGGCTCTCGCCGTTTGCCTCTGCTCACACTTACCTAGAAGAATATATGCTGACACTGGCTTCAGCTCTGCCTTCTTTCTCTACTTTATCTCCCTTCTTTCTCACCAACCGACTGGTCTCTGTTTCTGCCTCTAGCTTCTGTTTTTACCTCTTTTCTCACCTCTCTTTTTTCTTCTCCTTCTTTTGAGTAAGTTTTAATCTTATAAAACCCTCAATATGTTGGGCCCCGAACCTTTTTGTAAGCTAGGACTATTAAATGAGAAGTTGTTCATGATCATTCATGTGTAAAGAAAGGAGGAATTCATGAAATTGAATTCAACTGGAAAATATGGTTTAGGTACAAGATGAATTTTATGTGATATATTGGAAGTTAAAAGCTGGAAATTTCAAGTGAAATATGTTCATTAAGCATGCTCTAGTATTTTAGCCATAATTTGATCTCTAGTCATTCAAATGAGATGATTCTTATTTTGAATTAAATTAGAGACATAAGGCTACAAGTTGTATGATGACATTGAGTTATAATTCAATCTCTAAGAAAGTCAATTTTTGGGCGGAAGGCATGTGCAGGATAATATTTTATAATAAGAACAGTCTGAAAATGTTGGAGTATAACTCTTAGATTATGGAACCAAATTGAATGATTTTGGTGTCATTAGGAAGTCAAGACAATGAGGAACATTTGACTAGAAGGAAATTTTAGCAAATTGCTTCAATTACATGATTAGAAAATGTCTTGATTTTTGGAAAGAGCTAAGCATGAATTAAATAAATTTTGAGGTATTGATGGATTAATTATCTTCTTTAGTGGAATTAATTAGCATGTTAATGGGATTTAATTAACATGTTAATTTGGGTAAGATCATATAGCATAAGTTGATTGAATTTAATTGAATTAAGAAAGTAAGATGGCATGAGGGCATTTTTGGCATGTCACTTAAGTCTTTAGGTTCTTAGGCTATTCATTAAGGGCAATTTGGACTTTTAACATTAATAAGGGTATAAAAAGAAGAGAAAAGGAGTTGGCTTTCATTTTAGAAGAAGAAGAAACGAAAATAGAGAGAGGAGAAGAGAGAGAAGGTCGTGGGGAAGAAAAGGAAGAGGAAAGAAAAAAGAAATGTTAGGGCTTAGTTTTCTAAGCTATCAAGAAGGATTTTCATGTTGCTCAAGAAGGGAAAAACGTGGAGGATGAAGAGAGCTTCAAGATGAGCCAACAAACCCCTTGGTTGGGTAAAGATTTAAGGTAAGGTTTTGTTAATATTTTGAGTTATTGAATGAGTTTTGGTTTAGATAGCCTAAGAATGGTATGGGTTTGTGAACTCTAAGATCAATTTAGTGATTGTGTGTCATGGGTTTCTCAATTGAAGAGTCAATTGATTTGGAAATTTTGTGTCTATTGATGAAGGACCTCAAGAGAGAGAGGAGCAAGAAGGGGAGCATGTTGAACAAGGTTTACAAGCAAGGATTCGAGGTGGGTGACTTTTTATAATTGAATAATAAGTTAATAAATTGGTTTTCAAATGAATGGAATTAAATGATTTTCAAC
>JANIPN010000002.1:57735625-57751897 GCA_027478595.1 Erythroxylum anguifugum
GTGCCCACAACTTTAAGAGATCTTAGAAGAAATCAATGAAAACAAACGCATGCAGTGTAACTTGAGCAACGTAGCCGATAGTCGAGAAACAATGAGTAGAAAGAAAGAGAATACTCACCCGAGTGAAGACCGTCGTGCTAGGCCAAGAAGTGAACTGCAAGACGGATGCCTGATGAGTTAAAGGGGCGGTTGGCTCAGAGGCGCGTAAGGGAATAGGAACGACGACGAGTATAATGAAAATACACTTGATAATAACTGATTTGTTAAAAAAATTAAAATTAAAAATTGTTAAATTAAAAAAAATAAAAATATGTTAAAATTTTATTTTACATCAAATTTTAATATATTTTAAGTAATTATATTTAATTGTTAAAAAGAATAATATAATCAATTAACTATATTGAATTAATTAATTATATTTAATTTAAAAACAAAAAGACAAATGTCAATTCTTTAATGGCTAAATAAGAAAACGAGGAAGATTCTATTCTTAAATGCCATACTCTATTTATTGAAAATATTGAGAAAAACTATATTGTAATTAAGTATATACTGATTAAATATATTTTAATTAAATATATTGAATTAATTAAATATATTTTAATTAATTAAATAAATATTTTTAATTTAAATGTATGCTATCGGCGTAACAACCTTTGTCACGCCGGTGACACTTACTAAGGAATGAAACTCATTTATCTTATATATGAGGGGTATGAATGATTCCCTGAAAGTGAGATATGCACTATAATCATAATATAAAACCAACCACATTTATTCATTCCATCTCCATTGATCCATTCCCAAATCCATAAACCAAACTCCTCCTTAATAGTTTTTGTGAATTTAATGGAACCAAAAAAACGTGATGGAATGACTATATTAGCCTTGCCTTTCCAGCCATTATTGCCCTTTATCATCTTAGTATCAATGGTGATTATATTTCTCATTTTTTTTCAATTGAGCTTATGGCAGTCTGAAAGAAAGAGTAAATATTTATTTTTTAAATTCTAGTGTATGGATTTCCTCTTTTTTCTGCTCATTTATGAAATTGCTATTTAGTACATACATTTTTATGATCTAGATTTCAATAAATTAAACAACTCTATTTTAAGTATCTAAAATTTTCTTCTTTCCTCCCAACTGACTAAAGCTTTGTTTGTTAAGTAATAGATTGCATTAGTTATTAGCTAATTCTATCAGCAGTCATGTGATAGTGGATTAATATAGCCGATTTAACTAGTGAATAATATTAGCTGTTTATTTAAAGATATTTTGTAAAATTAACTATTTAATATTAGCTATTTATATGTAAAAAAACTTATGAGGGCATTACTTTAAAAAATATTTATAAAGACATGAGTATTATATCTTAGTATTTTTTAATATTATCATAAAAATTTAGATAAATCAAAGAAGTCAACATCATCATTTAAAGCAAAGGTTTATAATATTCTAAAAAGGCGTCTAATTATTGTTAAACTAGAAGCAATATTATCATGAAGAGTTGTCATCCCCCGAGTTCTCGGTTCTTCAATACCTTTTTGTGTAGAGTTAACTTCAACATCTTTAAATACATATGGAGGTATAGATTTATGATCTTGATCAATGATATTAAAAGTCGGGTCTTCTTCTAATATAATTATGCAACGCAAAAGCTGCCCAAATTATTATATTTTAATGCATCAATGAATACTTAGGCATTTTCTCCAATATCTTCCAACGAACCTTAAGAACACTGAAATTGCTTTTAATATAACTTCTCAATGATGAATGAGCTCGATTAAAAACTTTTCAAGATACTCTTGGATTTGCACCACAAAACTCCAATTGATGATATCTTGTTTTTGATAAGGCGTCAAATATCCTTTTCTTTCTCAATAGCCTTTGTCAATCAAGTAAGATTTACCTAAATGTCTATAGAGGCAATATAATTAGTATGAATGATATCATTAAAAGTCTAAATCATGAATAAAAACCTACAAATCTTAAAATTACTTGTCTGTGGTTTCAAAAATTCGAGTCTCAGATTACTGATTGTATTAAGAAAAAAACGAGAATCATGTGTTGATCCCTCATAACCCGCTAAAACATACGTGATTGTAAGTCAAAGTCACATGTCAATGCATTTGTAGTCGTTATCCTTTTCGTCCTCTATATCGCATTTGATCCTTCTTGGAAACAACTACCGCTATATGTGTACCATCAATAGCTCCTATGCAATCCTAATATAAAACAATAATTATAAGATGATAAAACAATCATTTTCAACAAAAAAAATATAATGAAAAGGGAGGGGGTACATATTCAATTATCTTAAATTGTGGCATATATCTATTAGCGACAATTTGTAGTGGAATCTCCTTGAATTTGAGATCTTTTGGTACGAGTATATCCTTTGAAAATCTATCTATGACACTCAAAACTTCCTTAAAAACTCTACTCAGTTTCACCAAAATTTTGAAAGCGCTCTTGGGCATCTTTATTAAGGGTACCTTTACTTAGGACATACACGGATAAACCCACTTTTTCCAAAATTGACATCCTATCTAAAAACCTCAAACCCTAATTGTTTTCCAAAACTATACATAATTGACAAAGTGTATTTTGATTCATTTTAAAACACGGTTTTTTATGACCATTCAATAATCCAGTCATCCATAGTTCTCATGTTAGATAGGAAGTCATGCATGGTTCCTTGTATATATGGTTCAAAAAATATATGTTGGACCCCATTTCCGGAGCTCAACATCGGACACGGAATCATGAAACTTGAGTGTGGGGGGGGGGGAGTTGGGGGGAGGCTTAGAAGTTGAAAAGTAGAAGAAAAATCCTTTGGAAGCAAAGCGGGATCGTTGCAGCGAACATACATTTCGCCGTGGTGAACAGATAGGCAAATCCCCTTGACCTTTCGGGAATTTTACGCCGCGACAAACCTGCGATTTTATTTTCGTTGCGGCGATCAATTGGTCTTGCCGCTGCGAAAGCCTCTTGAGCAGAACTCACAACTTAAAAACAAAAGTAAATTTAAACATAAACTCAAGCAACCTTCCAAAATCTTATTCTCATGGTAAAACGATTTAATGCGAAAGGGTTGAATCTAAAAACAATATCAACCATATCTCATTGATAACCAAAAGAAGAGTTTTATAAAGCTTTAACGACATTTCAAGCCACAAATACATCATTTGCTTCATAAACCAAAAATACAAATACACTCGAACTAGTAAAGCTTGAAATGCGGCTAAAGCATTGAATTCCCAAAAATCTAGCTTGAAAATACAAAAGTATGCAAATTTGGAGTGATGCCGAAACTCCTGACTACTCGATCTCTTGCTCCTCACCTGAAGATGGGACAGAATGACAGGGGGTGAACTTAAAGCTCGTGGGTAACAGATTTATAATAAAGAAACAAACAAAACTATTTTCAAAAACTCATTGCCATTGCACATTTTCGAAACCATAGTAATTTCACATGTAAATGTCATCAAACACTTATTTATCAAAATTCTTGATTTTCAAACAATTCATGAGCAATTACAAATCATGTATGCATCAAACTTGTCAATAGATCATTTGCACATAAGCACATCAGAATGGTTTTAGTAAGTCCATATTCATGACGCATTACACATTCCCATATAATGGTCCTGTGGAAGTTGAAAAGTAGAAGAAAAATCCTTTGGAAGCAAAGCGGGATCGCTGCAGCGAACATACATTTCGCCGTGGCGAACAGATAGGCAAATCCCCTTGACCTTTCGGGAATTTTATGCCGCGGCGAGCAAATTAATCAATTGGTCTCACCGCGGTGAAAGCCTCTTGAGCAGAACCCACAACTTAAAAACAAAAGTAAATTTAAACATAAACTCAAGCAACCTTCCAAAATCTTATTCTCATGGTAAAACGATTTAATGCAAAAGGGTTGAAGCTAAAAACAATATCAACCATATCTCATTGATAACCAAAAGAAGAGTTTTATAAAGCTTTAACGGCATTTCAAGCCACAAATACATCATTTGCTTCATAAACCAAAAATACAAAATACACTCGAACTAATAAAGCTTGAAATGTGGCTAAAGCATTGAATTCCCAAAAATCTAGCTTGAAAATACAAAAGTATGCAAATTTGGAGTGATGCCGAAACTCTTGACTACTCGATCTCTCGCTCCTCACCTGAAGATGGGACGGAATGGCAGAGGGTGAACTTAAAGCTCGTGGGTAATAGATTTATAATAAAGAAACAAACAAAACTATTTTCAAAAACTCATTGCCATTGCACATTTTCGAAACCATAGTCATTTCACATGTAAATGTCATCAAACACTTATTTCTCAAAATTCTCGATTTTCAAGCAATTCATGAGCAATTACAAATCATGTATGCATTAAACTTGTCAACAGATCATAAGCATATAAGCACATCAGAATGATTTGGGTAAGTTCATATTCATGACGCACTACACATTCCCATATAATGGTCCTGTGTAGCCGTAAATTCTTGAGGGAGCTCCATGCCACTAGTAGGCAGGCGGGAGAAGCCTATACTTGGGTCAACGTGCACGTGACAATTCTTGAAGGACTACCACAAACCCACTTGACACATATTTTTCAAAATCTTGTAAACTTGTTGCCCAAAATGACACATTTTCTTGAAAACTTGCTTTTCATAAACTTGATATCCTTGCAAAAATCATTTCTGCAAACATAATTTCATAAACATGTATCCTTTTAAAGAGAAACCCTTTTTCAAAGTCTTTTCATCAATCATCAACACAATTCATGTAGCAAACATATAACAATTTCACAATTCATTCAAAAAGCAATAAAGGCAATATTGATGATGCAATTTAAATCATTAAACTTCCTTGATTTGAAGAAAACAATGAGTGACTTATTTACTCTATTATAAACGTGTACCCACCTTGAGTTCCTTGCTTATAAACATACTTAGGGATGTCTTTTCTCTTGTTCCTCTTGCTCTTCTTGCCTTACTTGAGTTCCTTAAACAATAACCAAAATTTCATTCAATTTGGTTTAGAAATCGGAAAGTCATACTTTAACAATTTGGACTATATCTTATGCTGAAACAAAAATTCTATTCTCAAATTCCATCCAAACTTTGAGATTCTTAAAGACTAAATTTAGACTTGATTTCTTCATACAATTTGTAGCCTTATGGCTTTAGTTTACACCAAATCAAAAATCACTCAATTTGGACATCTACAGAAAACGTTATGCCCAAAATACCAAAACATGTATGTGTAGGAAAACTGGATTTCGCCGCGGCGAACTTTTCCAGAAACTCATTCCAAAGACATTTTTTCAACATTCATCACTTATATACTTCCCATCTTTCAAATATAATCCATCTTAACATTAAAACACCTCTTCCACTTCATTTCCAAGCTTATTTCAACCCAATATCATTAACAAAACATCAAAATCTATATTTGCTCATTAACCCTAAAGGAGAACACTTGCCTATAGCATTCACTAACAACTTCCCACACATGATAAGCTATATTTGGGTTTCATCTAACCAAAACAAGATGGAATAAGGCTTATACTTACTTGATTTAGCCTCAAAGTCCCAAATTCTTCAAGAATCTCCAAACCCTAGCTTTTCTCTTCTTTTTCTCCTTTTTCTTCTTCTCTCCCACGACACTCTCTTCTTTCCCTCTTCATTTTATTTTTCTTCTTCTAATTTCTACTCTTAATAAACATAAAATGACCCTTTTGGCCTCCAATATAAGCCTTATGTCCTAAATGCTTAAGTGATCTTCCAATTTTGCCCTTATACATTCTTACTTCTAATTCCATCAATCTAAGCAATAAATCCTCCAATCATTGACATGCTAATTAAACTCCAAACAAAAACAATTAATCAATCAAAACCTCAAAAATAAATTGAAATCATGCTTATTCAATAAGAAAAGAATTCGGGGGCCAACAATACACACCCATATAACCAGCTACATAAGCCACCAAATCCCAAAACTCATTCTTATTGTCTAAAAATTGCTTAATTTGTAGAAATTGCATAATTTGCATAACATTATCATCCATACCTAAAAATCAACTAAGTAAAATTATATTCTAAATATACAAGACACTTATATGTCTAAATATTTATAAATAAATAATATAAAACATAATAAAATTATAGATTATCAGCAAGAAAATATAATAAAATAAAATAAGCTAACTAAGTTCATAATGTCTCAAAACACACTATGTCAACGTAAGTGCACAAATCATAAAAACAATAAACTAAACATAGTAATGCCTAGAAACTATGTTTAATGTTTCTTGTGCTCCTCATGCTCATACATAAATTTATTGTATTCAACTCCCTTTGTATCATATGGTAAACCGAAAAAAATGGATCTTCTTTGTGGATCTTCAATCAAAATGCAAGCAAAGTAAAATTCAGGGGTACCAGCCTCTAAACTAAGCAAAGTATATAGTTTCCTTTAGCATTTGTAACATCATGATGTGATGCAACAACACCAGTATTCTTTGATGCATCAATAGTCATCGTGTTCAACATTTTCAAAGTGAAAGTATTTATCTCCATTATTGCACTCTCTCTATTGAATGAATTGCATCATATTGTTAAGCCTCTCATACATTGATGTAGATCCTCCTACCCTTTTAGTAGAATAAATTCTTACACTCTTGTTACTTTGTGAATTATCACTCTCCAAAACCCCTTTGCATCTTCTTCTGTCACTCCCTTCATCATGTGTAGCTTGAAGGTTAGCAACAAGAGTAGATGTAAGGGTTAGGGTAGGTTCTCTTTACACCTCTTATCAATCATTAGTCACATGGTAACTGTTTAGACCACTAGTCTCATCCATATTGTCACGATTATGATAGATTGACAGTTGATGAAGAGCATTATGACTATGAGGTGGAGAAGGAACAAACAATTCCTTAACTTCTCATTTTCCTTGTGAAGGGTCATTCACAACAAAAAATGTAATCTACCCTCGAGCTAAACATCCAAAAAGTTTATTCAACTTACATTCAAGCTCAGGTTCAAGCATTTCCTCTTTAAATGTTTTAAAATTGATGTCTTTAAAGTCCATTACTCATCACTGGCACCAATTGTTCCTTTGTCATAGTCCCATCCTAATCCTATTTCTTTCCCTTTCAACTGTTTCCAGAGACCTCATCTAGCTCTCATCCATTTAAACCTATTTTTAACTTTATTTTTATACTATGGTAACTTGTTAGCTTTGTGAAACTCTTCCTCCACCTTCTTCCATGGTAACCTTTGACAAATAACTTCACCACATTTTTCTTTACTCCTTTGAACATGTTGATTACAAATGTCACAAAAGATAATAAGTGTTTCTTTTGGCCAACGAACTGTGCCTATATCATTCCCCCTTGATTTTCTCCTTTGTTTCCTTTTTGGGATGGTTTCATCTAATCACATAAGATGAGAGAAGATTATATACTAGTTAATCAATTTGAAACTGGTTTCACTAGTTCATACAAATCAAATCATTATCTAAAAAAAGAAAAAGCAAAAACAAAAATTTTGCTTATGAATCATATCTAACTAGCTATTTTTGTTATTATTTTTGCAAGCATGACCTAATATCATAATACCACAAGCTCATACAAATCAAAACCATCATAATATTACAAGCTCATACAAATCAAATCAAATTAAAACATTATCCAAAAAAAGAAAACGCAAAAACAAAAAGCATAATAATACTATAGTATTAGGAGTGTCAACATTTCTGCAATTTGAAATTGATTTTAAAAAAAAGTATAAAATAGGCGTTAAATTAGGTTTTGTTTATTTAAAATTATTTAAAATATTTTATAAGATAAATAAATTTTGTGAGATTTTTGTCAAATTATTTTAACATAAATTTTTATGTTATTAATTATTAATATTTGAAAATTAATGAGAGATCATTTTCAAAATTTCTAATACCATACAATGTTTTAAAATAAATAAAATTTATAAGTTTTACTCGTTGAAAAATACTAGGCTACTTGTTTAAAGAAGGAAAAAGAAATCAGGAACATCGCAGGAAGTGTGCAGGAGGCAACCGAAGGCTCTATGTGTGTATTCATTAAAAAACTTTCATTATTTAGGACTTTTGGAGGTGTTAAATACTTTCTAGTTGTAATGATGATGAGAAGAATATTTGGAACTAAACAAGTGACAATAGCTTAGAATAAAATTAAAAAATTGCACTGTTCTTTCATAGGAGCCACACCACCTACTACCTCAATGGAATCAAAGAACGGGGAAGGAAGTGATTTGGGTCCAAGCTGATGGATTAATAGCAAAATTTTGGTCATTGATGGATATGCTTTGCAGATTGAAATTGTAATGAGACCTGAAATTTTCGTTGTTATGTTTAATCTAGAAACTTTGATTAATCAAATTATTGATTGTTGGGCAAGCTTTAAAATTTATAGCCCTCAAATATCGCAAGTGCACGGGTCGTGATTTGTAGCATGTGAAGGGTAGATGTCATGAGGAAGGTCTAATCCTAGGTTATCTAAGGCTAAGGAAATTAATAAAATGAAACAAAAATTGCACAGAAAAGTAAACACGAGAAAGTGATTATCAAGACATTAATTTGCAAGTTTATCACAAAAAGAAATTGAAATCGAGCAACACAAACGTCACAATGGAAATTAACCAAGAAGAGTTACCAAATTATGAGTGGGGGATTTTTCCGATCATCAATGCTAATCAAGTCATTTATGCATTATTGTAGTGTCCGTTCTAGACTATCATAGGGTGGATTACTCTCTCTCGAGTTATAATCATTGAACCCTAAATCATAAACCTTAATTGAATTATGAAATTTGCAATGTCTCAATTAACAAAAGAACCACAACTCTAATTAGATCTTAAGCCCTTTAATAAACTACCGGGTTTTACACGGGATCTCTCTTTGCATAATAATCGATATGATTAATCATGTGATCTATTGGATCACTTAACTCTTATTAATCCAATAAAATCATTTTTATTCAGTTCACCCTCTCGGTTTATTACCGAAATATTCAAGTTTCGTAATTAATCACAATACACATTCAAAATAACATAAAAATGACTATATTAACATTAAATTAAGGTAAATCCCAAAGGAAAAGTTAGAACATCATTAACAATCCAAGATCCATCATCATCTCATATATTAATTGAATGGAAATAAAGATAGAAAGGAGAAAGAACTTGATTGGATAACCCAGGAAGGTAGCAACGTTGGATGACCCGATTCTTCTCTCCTCTTCTCTCTCTTTCTCTTCTCTCCCTTAAAGTTTTCCCAGAATGGCAGAAGTGGAGGCTCAAAAAATTTAGGGTCTTTTTCCCTCTCTATAGTCTTTTTTATTTAGGGCAAAATTTAGATTTTACCTGGACCCAAAAAGTTTGAAATAACTTCACAATTTCCAAGTTAATTTGCGTTTATTATCGAGTAAGCCATGACCGTGCCCCCCCAGGCCATGATTGTGACCTGTCCATTTTGCTTCTATCACAACTATGGCCCATAGGCCACGATCGTGGGTCTGGATCTTCTGTTGGGCTTCCTCTAAATATTTTTCGTTCTTTGATATCTAATCTCAAATACCGACAAACATATTAAGGCACCTTAAAGACACAAAATTTAAGCTCAACAACATGCTTTAACCCATAAAACACTCAAAACACAAATATCTAACTAAATAACACAAACCTAACCTAAACATGCACTAATCATTCAATTTAACAACTAAACACATACTAAACTAGCCAATAAAATATTATGCAATCTACCCCTATCACAAATCTAACTTTATGATGAATAAAATAGATGAAGAGAACAACTTAAGCAAAAAAATTTGACACATCATTACTACATTATTGCTTTCTTTCAAAGGCAATGCCTTTATAGCTGTTGTAAGACTTCAAGTCATAAGTCAAACTTGGTATAGTTCTACTAGAAGCTAGTTTTCCTAACATTCAGATTGATATCAATATGACAACATTCGTTTTTCTTGTTGGTCATATTTAAGGTACAAAAGCCATCATGATGATCTAAAAGGCATATAATGAAAAGCACATTTTTTTAATCAACACAAAGTCAAAACTGATGTGAGGGATTTTCGCACACCATATACTTAGCCTGAGTAAAGTTACAATCACAGCATAGAGTATTCACTAGAAAAATGGGCTACACATACCTGATTTGGTGCAATTTAACCTTAAAAGAACTTATCAAGAGCTTGGTTTGCCAATGAATGTTCAAGATGTACATGCAATGGAAGATTGATTAAATCATATCTACAAGAAGTTAAATTCTACTTTATGGTAGTTATGAAACACAGTTAAATTTGTATCCCATAATCAAAATAATGAAATTCATGTCTTTATTAGAATATCATAAACCTTCTTCCTTATTGAGTGTGCGGGTGAGAAGAGGGAAGGCAGAGGATAAACTTACTATTTGTATCTCTCTCTCTCTCTCTCCTCTCCTCTCTTAGAAGCTTGAATAGTTTGTAATTTTGGCACAATCATCTTTTCATTTCTTAATTTCTTAATTGTTGGAGAAAAACACTCTCATATGAGCTTTTTTAAAACTAACGGATTAGGTTCAATCTGCCAACTCAATTAGTTGATTACCACAAATGATTATCAGTGGTTTGACATAGTCAAACAACCAAATGCCTCTTAATCCACTAAAAAATAACTAATTAGACATTTACAGACCTAAGTCTACTTTTAAAATTTAGTATTTGTTCCTAATCACCTATGAAGAAGGATTATGAAAATGTAGGTTATGATAATCAAAAAAGAAATTAGAGATGTTTTCATCCCACAAGTGTTGCTATGTTTTTTGGAAATGTAGTTTTTGATGAAGCAGTGCTCTTTCTAGACTCAAAGAAGAATAAGAAAAACTAAAAGAAAATCTACAAGAAACAACCCATTTTTAAAGGCGAGCACCTTATAGAGGATGGAATAAGTTCCTCGCGAATCCCCTAATCTAAAGCTAAGAGTTCCTGGCATATTGAAATGCATTAAATATCAACTCAGTAAGAAAAAATTGAAGATATTTATGAGGGTACATATAGTAATTGAAGATATTTACTAAATTCTAAATATAGTAATAAAATTTTAATAGAAGAAATAAAAATAGTCAATTATATATGATTATTAACACAACTTAGTGAAAGTCTTGCTGATGGCAGAGTTTAGGGAGATCTAGAAGTATGCAACCTTACTCCTAACTGATAGAGAGGTTGTTTTCAATAGATCCATATAAATAAATAAATAAACAATTAAAATTAAAAATAAAAGACATAAAAGATAATAATACTAATAATAAATACATAAAAATAAACAAACAAATAAATATGTATATATATATATATAATTAATATTACAATAGATATAGAGCAAAGTTGAAAAAGAATAAAAAGATAAAATAGGTAAATAAATACACAAATAAAGAAGGAGACAAGTAAAAAAATAACGAAATCAACCAAGTCAATACAAGAACATATTGATGCTATATAAGAGAATGTTTAGTTTATAAGTTTAAGCTAAATATAAGACAGAAGCCTTGAAACCTTAAAGAAAAATGTTTTAAACCCATGAGAACGAAAAAGACCTCTTTAAGTGAAATCTTTTACTCTTATCCTCATAAGGGAGATTTCTATTAAGGGCCATATCTTCAATAAACTCCAGCAAAGTCATATCATTCTTGATTATCTCCCCTAATTCTTCATAGGCCTTTCTTTTTTTCTCTTGCAGTCTAAATACAATCTCCTCGTATATTCTCACTAAAGCATTAAGATGTTTCCTCTTAGCATATTCAAATCATCTAAGCCTTGTCTCTCTTAATAATACATAATGAAGGAAAATAATGAAAGAATAGATTCAACCTTTAATATAAAAGAGATGAGATTTGGCACCTAATGTAGAATAAATTTGGTATATGTCTCTTAAGTTGGTCTTAGGCCTATATATTTATTAAAAAAACTACTATTCAAAGTGTTTGGGATGTTATCATAAAAGACATTTTGACATTTAAATTTAAGAGAATTAAGGATGAAACTTCTACTACCAAGTGTGTAAAGATGATTCCTTAATCAAAATAACCTTTTAGGATAATCAAAGGGTCATATTATAATCCTTCAATCATACTACATCAAGCATATAATGGATAAGTTAAAATATTTCAAAATTTCTTTTCAAATGTTAGTTAATAAGTCCATATAAGCTTGTTATAGATAGGCATTAAAGAAATATCAACCTTTGGGCATCCATATTAGGTTTCATTGCTTAGACTTACATGATCAATGTTAATGACTTTATAAGAATCACCTTTTATAAGATTACTTAAGAATATATGTTGTGGAATATAGTTATCCCTCACAATGCATAGACATTTTCACTATTTGTAAGGCAATGAATCATCAATTAATTTAAAACATCCATTCTTGTATATAAATTTGTAAGATGTCTCATTTTTACTATCCTCCAAGAGTTGTTGAGAGAGAAACCACCACACCTCTTATCAGTTTGATGACATCTATTTATTTGTCAACCTCCTTTCTTTAAAAGGCTCAACATTAAGATGCTAGACATATTTTAAAATTTATAAATTATGGAGAGTAACAAGAAAGATAGGAGAACTTCTAAGAGTAAGGGAATAACTTTAACTCTAATGAATATAGTGATGTAAGATTAATAGCCTCTTTATAGTAACCTTATATTTTTTTGTCTAATAAGACCAAATCACCCTTCCCCTATAATACTTATGGTCTTTTTAGTGTATCATATGAGTCTGGATTAGTTAAGTTTAGGTATATGCTTCACTTATGCAACTCTTCTTTTGACTCTATATTTGGAGACTTCAGTGAGAACTTTAAAGTGTGACTAAAAACAACAAACTTAGGAGAGTAGATTTCATATCCTTGAGGAGTGGAGGATGAAGAGTGTATTTGTTATCCCAAACCTCAAGTTTTTGAAATTCGCTTTCTTATCCATCCTATAATCCTTTATGCATGAATCCCATACTAATACATCTTTATGCATGGAGCTTGTTAATCATATTCATAATTGCTTATTTCATTTTGGAAGAGCCCTTTAGTCTTGAGCTATTTAAGTTTATGCACTAGTGTAAATCTATTAAGACTTAGAGCAAATGATACAACTTAAGCATGAGGAGTAGGTGTTGCTTATTAATAGTTCCTCACGAGCTATATGAAAACAAAAAATTTTGATATTGTCAAACAAGGTAGGTCTATGATTTTTTTTAAAGTTGCTTAAAGAGGAGTAGATAAGAAGTTTACATTGTGGATTGGAGTAATACAATCCTAAAGTTTCTATTTAAAAAACTAGTTAATCCAACTTGCCCTCTTCCCCCTCGAGAGACTCTCCTTTGTTAGTGTAGTTTGATCTAATCAAGGGTCTCTTATCCAAACATGAATCTCAACTTTCTCATCCCTCTCTTGTTCACTCATCCCAACCAATGAAGAAAGTTGTTGCTCTCTTTTCACCAAATAGGTTATTTAGTACAAGGAGCACGATAAATAGGGTAGTTGGGGAAGATGAGTGTTTCTTCCCCAACTTTAACCTAAAGAAGATTGATGCTATCTTCAATAGGGTTGGAGTGAGTTTAAGATGGTATGTTGGATGGTGATTCCTAGGGAAAACTAGAGGTTGGTAGAGATGGATATTGAATTTATCTATATTTTCTTTCAGAGATATCTTGCTAGCATAAGTTTACTTATCTTAACAAGTTTATCATTTATTTTTACACATAGGTGAGTATTTTCTATTTTTTAGGTTATCATTTTCATAGTCACGAGATATAAAAAGGTGTATGAAGAATTTGATAGGTTTTCCAAGGAAAGGGAATAAGCTGATGGTACCACCTTGAAGGCCTATAATGACCTTAAGGCTTTTAAGAATGAGAAGAATGTTGTTGTATAACAATTATTAAATCACCTTAACAAGTTAAAGAAAAGGAATGCAACACTGGAGGATGAGGTGGTAGCTTGATGGTTAAGATATTGACATAGATGTAGGCACAAAAGTTCCAACTAATGAATTTAAGTTTGATGTAATTGAATATTATTATAGTTATCAAATATGTTAAGAATTGGAATTACACTAATTTCATTGGTATGATGATGACAAGGTTCAAGGTCTATATGAAGGTTGTATAGAAGAAGTTATATATCTGTGTTTTACAAATCTAGACATTAATAATGCTTTTAAACAGTTTAAGCAAGCTCAGATGATAGTGTGACATGCATCATGTTTTAGGGTATAGTTTGATATGTGCTTATCTATTTATTCGATTGTTTAGTATGTGTTTTCAGTAAAATTGTGTTAGTTTGTGAATTATTTGTGTTAAAGTGCTTTTATAGGTTAGTACAAGCATTTGAGCTTCATTATTATGTCTTTGAGGTACCTTGATGTGTTTGTTAGTATTTCAAGGTCAACAACGAAGAACGAAGAAGTTTTGGAGAGACTTAGATCGAAACAATGACCCACTATCGTGGCCCATCTGCCACGATTGTGACAGAAGCAAGGGAGACAGCCCATGATCATGGCCAAATCACCACGATCGTGACAAAAGAATGAGACTTAGCCCACGATCATGGCCTGCCTGCCACGATCATGTTAGAAAATTTACAAGTGGCCCACGATCGTGACCTGCGTCGATCAAACACACAGACAGACGAAAAAGTCTTGTTTTGAAGGATTTTTCAAACCTTTCGACCTCAGAAAAATCCTAAGGTTTCCCAAAACACATGAAGTATATAAAGAATGGACAAAAAGATATGAGGAGCTTCTAGCATCAACCGCCATCACGAAACCCTAGAGAGAGTTCATCGAGAGACTGAGAAAAAGATGAAGGAAAAGAGACGTGGAGAAGAAGCCTATATGAAGTATTTCCTAAAACAGGAGTTTTCCCGTCATTGTTGCCTCCATCATCCATTCGGATCTATTTTTCAGTGTATTTCCATTTTTATCTATGTATAGAATTGGAATAGCTATTGAGATGGAATTTATGAATGCTAAGGATTGTCTAAACTCACCTTTAGGTTATTTTTATCTTTGATTCAATAAAAATCTAATTGTTTATATGAATTGGATTCATTGTGATTGATATTTTCATTTTAAAAAATTGGTAATAGACAGAGGGTGAACAGATAAAAAATAATTAAATTGGCCTAACGAGAGTTAGGCAATTTAATAAAAATGAGAAATCAATCATATCGGTAATTGTCTGACGAGAGATGTTATATAAGTTCCTGGTAGTCTAGTTGAAAACTTCACATCTAATTAGGGTCTGGATAAATTATGAACAGAGAAATTTCAATTTTCCATAATCTAATTAGGGTTTACAATTTAGGGCTTTTGGTTATAACTCGAGAGAGAGTAATAAACCTTAGGATAGTCCAGGACCAATAATCCGACATTTCATAATTAATTGGGTTAGTGTTGAAGATAGGTAAAAATTTCCCCTTTCTCTCAATTGGTAGTTCCTTAGGTTGATTATTGGTGTGTGCATTGAAATTTTCTAATTTGTTAATATTTCATGATTTATTCTTGAGTTGAATTGGTTGATTAAATTGTGTTATTGTTTTAGCTTAGTTACAGTTGGATTTCTGCAATCTGTTTCGATCTTAGAGTTTAGGATTAGACTAACCCTCCTCATGGGATTGACACCTTAAATACTACGCGAATGACTTGTACGCTTACAAAATATCAAGGTTAAAATATTAAAACTATATATATCGAAAAATTGCGATCAAGTTTTTGGCGCCATTACCGGGGAGGTGATTTGTTGGACCCCGTCTCCGAGGCCCAACATTCGGACCCATACAGCATAGAAGACCCAAAACCAAACACATAGACTAACCACAAAAAGGGGAAAATCCACTTTAGAAAATTTGGGTTGGCTTTTTAATAAAAATATTCCCTCGGTTCTAACAATTACAACGCAACTGGAATCGCTCAATTCGGACTTGAAATGAAGAAGTTATGAATAAAATACCATCAAATAGCAAAACCGACCCTCTACCGATTTCAGATTAGAAACAGGAAAATTGAGGAGACTAAAAGCAACGGGAGTACTCAGCACGCCCGAGCTACTTGGTGCTCGGCACGCCCGAGCTGCTTGGTGCTCAGCACGCTCGAGCTCTGGGCGCTCGGCACGCCCGAGCGCTGGGTGCTCGGTACGCCCTAGCTCTGGGCGCTCGGCATGCCCGAGCGGGCTGGGCGCTTGGC